>CM057152.1:1549240-1566781 GCA_029962745.1 Echinometra lucunter | reverse complement strand
ACTGTATTGTGTGATCATATATGTATATTAACTTTTCCTGAGAATGCAATAGCAAATTACAGTTCACTAATTCAAATCCTTAGGATACTTTATGTACAGATGGCTGTAGAGCTGAATCATACATTAACAAAACAGATAATGCCAGGCCAGGGATGTAAGCTTATTCCTAGTCATGAGAATACAGTATTTGACAGTTTCTGCTCATATACGACCAAGACCAGCAGTTGCTTGAAATAAACTCAGAAGCTTGGATTCTGATGTGAAATATATAGCACTTTGCAACAAAGGGATACATGCATATTCATGCATTTGACACCCATGGTGTCACTTTTATTTTAGATGTTTTTTCAGTAAGTGTTTTGAAGCTGCATAGGGGTGTAGTGTTGATATAAATGTTATGTGGAAAAAATGTTAGAAGCAATGTAAAATTACATGAATGTTTCCCGTTGTGTGTTAGTAAACTGTGCAGTTGTGGAGATTTGTGTCAAGTTTTTATGAACCGCATAGACTAGATAGTGGATTTATGAGCATTTCCGTCCACGTCAGATAGAGCAATAAAAGACCTTTATTTCCCCCTTGCAAACATACCAAAGTCTTTAGGAGAAGTAGAATCCGCAGTCTTTCTTATGAAGTTTACATAAGTCTCAAAACATTAGCTAAAAGTGAATCTCTCTTATTTTCTTATGAGCTCAAAGAACATTAAGTTTCTTTTTTAAAACTTTTTCTAAATGAATAAAAAAAGTGTATTTTTAATGTTGCGTAAAGAACTTAACCTACCGTTTAGGATTAATACAGTATATGTACCTCACAGACGTTTACGACATACTTGTCATTATCCTGGCATCTCAATAACTGCCAACTTTGTGCATCAGTATATATTTGTCAAATTTATTACATAACAGACTTCAAATCAAAATTGTAAAATGAAAATGCCAGGTATTGTCAGTAATCCATAGACGATAGAAATCTTCATAATTGAACAAGGAGTTTGGAAATGGGCTTTCAAGTAACCTGTTTTATCCTTTCAATTGAGAATTTACCTTGGTTACACATTTCAGTCAATTTAAAAATCAGTTAACAATAATCTGATTTCTAGCTTTGTAATTATCATTTAAGTTTTATGCAGAGCTTTTTATTCATATTTAGTGCAGTGAGAATTTACTGACTATATATATATGTGAATAGTATGGTTTTATATGAGATATATATGTGAATAAGCTATATATATTTTCAAATGTCCTTTCTTTGCTTTAAGTTTTATTTAGTTTGCATTCAAAGTTGGAACATTTTATGACAAACATAATACTGACTGGTGACCTAGTCATGTTTATCTGAATAATTTGACGAGCAATCTTATAGCTTTACATTGTTGAAACTCACTATAACAAGGAACTTGGCACTCTGAAATTTACCATGATACAGTATATCAGGAGTTGTCATATCACGGCTCATTATAAAAAAATGTCCACTGTAGTATTAAGTCATCATTAGGGTATTTCATAGTGGCAGCTGACACTGTTTTCAGTTTTCACACAATTTTAATCAGATGTCCATAGACATAATTTTATAGAGAATGAGCACTGCCCCTTCTTTCTCTATTTGGTCAGTAATCAGCTTTGTTTTCCTTTTAAACAATAACTTTTGGTTATATGATACTCTTCTCATGAATAAAGTCATTTGACCACATGCAAGCTCATACTTTAGTTTGGCAGTTACTTATTTACTTTTTCATTTCTATTTTATATTCTTCATATAAACAGTGTTTGCAGATAGTTTTTACCTTTGTTGGTAAAAAAGAAAAACCCACCTTCTCTGTACAGATAATTTGATGGAAACCGCAAGCTGTACCTAAAACATACACAGATCATCACAATTTAGAATAAAATGATTCCAAAGCACCACATTTTCATCCAAATATAGAGACATATTGGATATTTTGTACCCATCATGTCAAATGGAAATTATTTCATATATTATATTCTACTAAAAATAAGACAAATTTTCACTCCACTCAAATCTGATATTGCATAATAACTAGCTTAACTTTTGCAGCCTTTGTGTCAAAAGATATTATATGCTGCATTTTTATTTTGCTGTCTGTTCAGTCAATTCTTCCCCATTTTAAATCAGTAAGAACTAAATATAATATTTTCACAAGTGTAAATAGGCTTCTGGTTGTTTTACCGCTATAAGTCCATTCCACAAACGTTTCCTTCTATTCTGAACACCAGAAATTATCAATTTTGCTTTCATAGTATACACAACACTTTATTACTGTATCTTCACATACTTTCAAATGGTTTCTGAATATTATATCAATCTCTATTTATCTTTTCATAGTCCTTTAATGAAATCATTCCTTTTCCCTCTTCGAAGCAATGTACATTAAGATATTTAACTGAATTCCATGATAAGTAGTCATCACATTTATTCAGAAAAATGTAAAAAAT
Organism: Echinometra lucunter; assembly: GCA_029962745.1. Lineage (NCBI taxonomy): Eukaryota > Metazoa > Echinodermata > Echinoidea > Camarodonta > Echinometridae > Echinometra > Echinometra lucunter. The sequence goes on along the minus strand of CM057152.1, from coordinate 1,564,331 downwards.
ACAACCTGACTGATTAGTCTGTTGGATATAATTTTATTTTGGTATATCACATGGTCATGATCATTTCTCATTACTCGGCATTAGAATCATTAAAATTGCTGTAAAGGCCTAGAACTAGAAAGAACCAATTACAACAATTAGGACCACCTACAAGAAATCTTTTAAAGGCTACATTTCTATATATTGCAAAGTCTAACATTCCCCTGTCCAGTTATTAGCTAAAATGAAATCCAGATGAGAATCATTTTTAGTAATATCATTATCAAATATTTTATGCCTGATCATGAAACTTTCTTTTTTCAGTATATCTGCAGAAGCTGGTGTGCTTATACCCTGTTCTGTCAAAAAGTATTTTCAATCAGCATCCTCAATCATGTATAGATAAATCACAAAAAGATACCATAGTATTTACTCTAAAATGAAAATTGAAAATGCCATCACACATTTAATAATGTATCATAATTTTTTTTTATTCATTTTAATTTCTTCTTTTAAAATCTAAATTAACTTGCTATCATGATGATGCTAATGTCTGCTCGATCCATGCTTCAAGTTTATCCAGCTCGTCTTTATTCATCTCATGGTAGAGCCTGGGATAGCTCTCGAAGTGACAGGTGACTCCAGCCTTTGTCAGCAGGTTCTTGGTGGTATCACCCCACTCGTAGAGAACCAGAGGATCCACCTGACCATGGCACTGAAAGAGAGGAGGTCTTCGGGAATCTGATGATGCAAGATCCTGGAGCCAGGAAATAAACGGGGGAAAAAAATATAATATTCATCATAGCTTAACAGGTTAAATGGATTTATCTTTTTTATGTTTTGTTTTAAGGGATTTATAACTATTAATCATACAAGATCAACAGATTTTGTATATACAGACCACCTATATGACATACTGCAGAGTATAAAACTTCACTCTGAAACTGTCCTACACTAAAATTCTATCATAATAAATTACGGAAGAACGGAAGAGGTAGAGCTATTGAGCAGAAAATTTGTAGAAGTACAAATAATACTCTGCATATAACTGCAACAATTATACTGAAATGTCCAAATCTGAGATGCATGTGCCCTTTCTTGTGAAGCTTAAGCTAAATATATCTCACAATGATGTGGTTGGTGGTGTTCCCAGAAAGGGCAGAGGAGAACCTTTGTCAGCTCCTCAAATACATCTTTGGCTTAAATTTGTAGTTAAAAAGAAAACAAAAACAAAAAACAGCAGGCAAAGATATACAAAACTGCCAGGATACAATGGATACAATTCTTTAAATACTTATTCAATGCATATGTAGGAAAAGAAATGGGAAAGATAACTTATCCACTAAATTATTGTTAATGAATACATACTAGGGCTGCATTCTCTACAATGATAACCCACTAAAATACCTTGTTAGAGAATCAAATTCACCTATAAATGTCATATCAAAGTGATATATACCCTTGTGTTGCCTAAAATATACTTCTTATTCTGCAATTTATGTATATTCTGTGACTGAAGTGTACATATAGCCTGATGTGTAAGCACCTTTGCTGTACTGGTAATGGATTAAATATATATACTCAAAATCTTGTGACTCACATGTGCCATCAAGGTTCATTATTGGGAAGCACTGAGCACTCTTACATTGAGAAGCTGAGACATTGTGTAAAGTATGTGAAAAACACAGAAATGACTGAATTCCTGAAACCAGAATTTAATTATTTCATAGATGAATGTGAAAATACAGAAGTCTGTGGAAAATGAGGAAGCGAGGGTGAGGGGAACATGGAAGATAAAACAATGAATTGAGAGAAAAAAAGGGAGAAACAAGAGATGAGGAGGAATCCAGAAACACAAAGGAAAAGCATAATATCTGTGAAACAGACAAACTGAACAGGGACAAAATAATGAAACAAGGCAAATGTTTCAAACAAGCTAATAGAAGCTGATACAAACCTGATAAACTTTAGAGTTGTCATTGAGGAAAGAGGAGAGAGCAAACACTCCAGCTACTTCTCGTTGGAATCTATATGCCACATGCATGGCCAAGCACCCTCCCATTGAGAATCCACCTGCCAAGAAAGGTAAGTGGGAAAGAATAAATCGAAATATAAATGTTTTCCATTTCAAATCCTAAAGTGTACCAGTCACCCCCAAAAAAATTTGCTTACAGCTGGAACATATAAAGCAAGCCTCAAAAAACTTTACTGGCATTCTATAAATTAACAGTTAGGAGCAGTTAGGAGCAGTTAGAAGGAGTTGAGAGCATGAAATATAGGGTACAATTAGACCCAACTTTTTATGCACATACATATGCACACACTGCCTAGTCTATTCACCTCTAGTCACTTTTATGTTTATTGAGAGTATAGACTGATCCAAGAAGCGATATGTGGGCAGCACCATTACAGTGTCCCAAAGTTAGTGCGTATCATAGTGCGTATGTTACTCTACGGTTGGCAAATGGATTTCTCTCCTGTGCGTGCTAACAAAGATCATGAAGCACAGCTTTACAATCTTTGCGCGCTACACCGCAGAAATGCACTGCACTAACTCTGTGGGGACACCGCAGTTTTGACTGATCATCTGCTGCCCTCAACGATAAGCCGGATCAGTCTATAGCTGAGCCTGCAATATCTTCCTACAGAAGCAATCATTGAAGACAATGACATAGAACCAATTAATATACGAAGCAAAAGGTCTTTTGATGATTGGTACACTTAATGAAAATTTCTAGAAACATCACTTGAGAATACAATTACCAATGCTCATCCATCGCATATCAAATGATAAAAATCATGCTACATAATGTACATTTTTTGTTATGCCTTGTGTACCTTGTGTTTTCTTGTTCCAAAAAGTTCGCAAGGAACTATAACCTGAAGTTATGTACTACAGAACAGTGAGAAAAATCAGGTTTCAGAGTGGCTTTTTCTAAAATTGAAAAACAAGTTGAGTTTGAATATTCTTTACAATATATATAGATTTTCTTAGTTGGCTATATCAAAAGGTGCATTATAATGTAAGCATCCTTTTGAGTGATACTAACCTACAATGATTTTGTTCCTTGGAATTCCTTGGTCTACTTCTTGCTGGATGATCTTACCAATCTCTTCACACATGGGATCAATGCTCTCTAGATCTTCAGCTACATTCTGTGCTATTCGTTTACGATCGAACCACACTGTGCTAGGTGCTCCATTCATTGGAGTGTAAGGCCTGTGGAAATATATGTAATAAACCTGATATTCTTCACTAGTATAAAGCCTCACAGCTAACGAGACTTTTCACCTAACTATTGGAGCTCAAAATATGGCATGAAGAGTATATGACTACACAGTAGAGAAGAATTAAATACGGTTTTGAAATCATTTGGATTTGGCTGTTTCCAAAGGAGGCTTGTTATAGGTGATCATCTTTAGGATTTCTTATATCTTCATCACTATTAGTAGCTTGAATTATATATACCTTCCCATGCTATATTGTGTGTAGGTACAATGTATATATACCAAGTAACCTTTATCAAAAAAGTCAAAAGGAACTGTAAAACATCAACGATTCTTTAAACATCAAGGTTAAAACTGAATCTATAAGCACTTTTTTTCCTGAAAATACCCAATAGTTGGTTGTCTAAGTATCTAATTAGACAAAAAAGTCATGTATCTACATGTATGTAAATCATTAATTGATCAGTCTACACCTTATGAACAAAGTTTCAGATATTTCTCAGTCTAGTGATTAACCCCTTCATCTGAACATTTCAACATGATGCACAGACATGTACTGTTACACATCTATAATGCTGAATATTTTAAGTTTAACCTGCATTCTCTCTGGCTTAAGTGAATTCCAAATCTTAATAGTATAAGTTTTCAATGGACTAACATATAATCATAAAACATTTAAGTATGATTGCTTCTTACTGCATGGGAGCAGATGGAAAGATAACTTTGGAATGGGGTAGACAGAACTTCCTCCCAAGTATACTAAACAGCCATTCCTGCAACCCTTCTGATGTGTCTCCTGCATTCATTTGAAAAAGAAAACATAACAAAAATTGACAGAAGACTTCATACAACATTGGATGTCACAAAGTTGATAAAAAAAAAAGACTCAGAAAACAATCACTCTTCATCTGCCTTTGATTTTAAATTTCTCTCACCTTTAAACAGCATTATTTGCAAATGTCAAAATCTGGTTTATCTATTCATTTTCATTCCTGGCAGATGGCCATTTCAAATTCCAGCAAGGAATCCAATTTCTGTATCATTACAGCACAGCTTCAAAATTTAGAATCTATGATTGTGTCACTCATAGGCCCATGCCTATGTGGGACTGCATCAAACTTTCAATGTTACAATAGTAAAAAAAAACAGACCAAAAATGGCTCTAAGCAACTTAAATTTGCTAGATTACTTGATTTAGGTACTCTTCAACTCTTACTATGATACAGTTTGGGGCTTTAGAGTCGAAAGTGAAATTTTAAATAAATATTTTCATCTCATATGATCTAAACTGGACCAGTCTCTACTAATACACACAAAAGTTATTAAAGCCTATTCATCTGAAAAAGCTATTGTGGAGTACCAGCTTATCTACAGATAAGCTTGTACATGTATATAAATGGATTATGTTTGTGTGAAAATGCAGAAGTGTTGACATGTGCATGACCCAAATCAATTAGCTGTACGAGCCTGACGTTTGTAATAAATCTAGATCTATATCTGATATATCACGAATATCAAGCTCAAACAGCTAGACCCTAATTCTAATAGATACTATTTTATTTCCTAGGGTGGTGCCAGGGTACTTTGATGGAGGGGGGGGGGGGGGCAAGATGACCAATCAGTGAGTAATTTACGTTTTATACTTATTGGTAAAGTTGCATGACCCAGGTCATACTCTTCTTTCTTTTTTCTCCTCTTTTTTTCTTCTTTTTTTTTTTATTGTTTGGGGATCACTTGAAAAATCAAGGGAGCAGTTACCCCTTCCCCCCCCCAACTGCGATATTTTTTTTCTGTGGCACAGATTGGGGTTTTGATATTATCAGCGACTTGACTGAAGAATACTTAGAATGCCATCTACGTACGATACTCAAATAATTTTAGTGACTAAATTAACGCCATTGTTACCAATTATTTCACATAAAAATGGAAGTTAACTCTTTTATTGACGGATTAAACATCATTATTACCAAAAATTAAGAAAAAAAAACCGAAAAAGACAGCACGGGTCAAAAGCGAGATTCAATCGCTCGGCCTCAAGATCCATAGTCTGTACACATTACCAATACACCAACAGCACTTACTGCTTCTGAGAGCACTTTTAATTCAAGAAGTTGGATTGGTAAATACAATAAACATAAAATATATTTCCATAAAATACATGATCAACATCAATACAAGTCATAAATACAAAACACTGTTGCGAATAGGAAAGAAAAGAAGAAGTAGAAAAGAAAGAGAAGAATGAGAAAAGAAGAAAAAGAAGAAGAGGGATAAGAAAAGGAGAGGAAAAAGAGCAAGAAAAAAAGAGCAAGAGCGGAAGAGTGAGAAGAAAACAAAGGGGCAAAGGACAAAAAATAAGTGAGAATGCTAAATTAAAAGCATGCTGACAACCATGGATGTATAACACTAGGAAATGGTTACAACCAGGAGGAGAACAAGGAGAACAAAAAGAGAGGAAAATAAATAAAAAAGAAATTGAAGGAGAAAAAGAAAGATGGAAGGAGTAGATGAAGATACAGAAAGATAAAGAAAGAAGAAACAAACATAAAAGAGAGAAAAAGAAGAAAACAGAAGGAAAAGTGGAATGCACGACTCATTACTGCAGTTATTGTAAATGATAAATAATAGGTAAAAGAGCACTGGGTGGCAAGGATTCTTCTTCATACAAGTTCATGCATGTATCGCTAAGTTCCTAAAACATATAGGACACGTTGTACATTAGCCTATACAAACACCATTGGCTAAAACTCCCTTTGTACCTCTTAGTTTTACACAAAGGTAGTGGGAAGGGTTTACTCTTTCTGATAGTATATATACCATGCATTCATTGCCAGTCTTACTTCTCCAGACGTTTTTTCCGCATTTTTGCCATAAGGATTACACATACCACCCGTAGGTCAAAACGGCGTTTTGAATAGCGAAACAAATTGCCGACGCGAACGCGAAATACATTGACTTAGATCTTCTATAAAAGAGAAGAAAAGTTTTGATTTTACTTACCAGCAATGTTCCTGAGGCTCTAAATTTTACCCTTTCTGCTTCATACCTGATGAATGAACTGAAAATGGTGAATTTTAAGAAGAAAACTGACGCTTATCAGACTCGTAGGTCAACAGCATTCCGTCGAGTAACCAATAGAAAAGCATGCTATGTATTTTCGGTACAGACTTGTCACATTTTCGGGATGAGGTCAATTCATTGACCGAGTACACAGGATGAGTGACACATACCATTCCCCACTCATCCTGTGTACTTGGTCAATGAATTGACCTCGTCCTGCAAACGTGACAAGTCTGTACCGAAACTAAATAGCATGCTTTTTTGTTTTTTACTTGACGGCACGCTGTCGACCTATGAGTCTGATAAGCGTCAGTTTTTTCTTAAAATTCACCATTTTCAAGTCATTCATCAGATATGAAGCAGAAAGGGGAAAATTGAGAGCCTCAGGAACATTGCAGATAAGTAAAAATAAAAATCAAAACTTTTCTTCTCTATTATAGTGTAGAGATTTGGCCCCATTCACATTCACATACACACCTGTTACATTCACATTCCACTAGCATTAAGTATGTTAAGTACATGACAATGCACATGGCATGCATTGTTCAGTAGAGCACTGCCAAGATTCAGTCAGTGCAACTTTTGAGCTTGGAATAGACAGACGTGTTTTTACAACCGATCTTCTTCTAAGTCTGAGCTCTGCACCTTGCACCATTGGTCTTCGGGAGATCTCCCCATCGGGCAGCAGTATTTCCTGAGGACTTAGAAGAAGTAGTTCAAGTAAGAGTAGTTTAAGGTAGCATCATAAGTTAGAGTAGTTTAATGAGTAATTATTCGGCCATTTTACTACAATTGGCGTAGTCGGCAATTGTAATTTGCATAGGGAGTAGTATGCACACGTGTATCGCATAGGCAAAAATCCGCCATTTTGTTTACATAGACTCCTGTGTTTTAGCAATTTCTGATTTTTTCAACTTCTGTTTTTAGAGTTTATATCGTAATATTTTGTTATCCCATACTTATTTATAATTGTAAAACTTGTTTTTATAGACTCTGTGAATATTTTCATTTTCATATTTGAAATTTTACTGCTTATTTCGGCTAAATTTCTTGCAAAAAATTTTCCACTAAAATAAAGCCGTAGCAGACGACATTTGTCTTATTGCCAGCTGTAGTTTCGATTTAATAATTGATACATAGTTTATCACCTTGTTTAAAGTGATATTTTTTGTAATTTTGGCCGTATTTTAAGTAAAATTTGCGGTAGCAATTAGGGATAGCTGGATAAATTTTTCATTGAGCTGCCATTCTGCCCTTTCAAAATTAGATTGAAGTGGGTGTGGTTGGTTAAACTTAACATTTAAAGCTGAACTGGATTCTTCAAATTTTCTATTTCAAATTTAATTTGTGGTGGTAGGGGCCAGCTCAAATTTTTGCTGAAAGAAGAAAATTGGAAGTGTAGTGTATGTTTGATAAGGATTATGTTTTAGTGATTATTATATTGTAGTAACTGTAGCGTAGAAATTTTGTCCTACTTTTCAGTACTTGTTTAAGTGTAGAATTACATAGGCCTGGCTTTACTTTGAAATTTTATCTAAGTACTTATTTAAGCGTAGAATTTAATTTTGATTGACTTTCTATGCTTGTCAATCAATTCAAGTATAGAAAATAACATTTTTGATTGACTTTCTATACTTGTCAATCAAATTGAGTGTAGAAAGTAAATTTTTGATTGACTTTTTACCTATATTTATCAAATTAAGTGTAGGAATTTTTGATTGACTTTTTACCTTTACTTATCAAATTAAGTGTAGGAATTTTTGACTGATTTTCTGCCAGAAAATTGTCAGATCGAAGAAGAACACTAAGTAAGTAGGAAACTAAGCATGAAACTTACAAAGTAAGCAAGCAAGAAACAGCAAGAAAACAAGAAACATTAGTAACTAAGTATGAGAAACTAAGAAAGTGAATTTATATTAACTTTCTGCCTGTAATTTGCAGTCAGATTGAACTCCCACTCTTTTCAATTTTGTAGGGGGAGTGAATAGTAGTTGAAAATTAAGAAAATTTAAGTGTAACCTTAGGCATTTTGATATTGTACTTTCCTTATTGTGCTTAAGTATCTAGATTCTGTCTAGATTCACTTAGGGTAATATCAATAACATTGACCATTTGTGCTTTTATTCATTTAAGATTGGCAATTTTCCTGGATATTGAGCAATCTCTCCTACATGTATGTCATAACTAACCCTGTGACTAATAAAATAAGACTATGGTTCTTTCTCGCAAAATAAGAATCAATTTTTGTGATGAGTTAGAGGTTTTGAAGGTTTGCAATGAAACAAAAGCAACCCAAATTTTAGATTGGAGAGAAGATTGTGGGAATTTAGATAGGGAATTATTTTTGAAATGCCCCCGCCTTGATGGAGCCGTGGCGCTCCTTGACTATTTTGATTTTACACCTTACCCGGGCGTCCCAACGAAAATACATGTGGGTGTGCCAGCTACTCCATCCCCTTTGCAGGGGCCGTTCCCTCTATCGAGGCCCCAAGACATGGGACACCTACAGCAACGTGGTTCTGGAAAGGTCGACACAGGAAGGGGAGATTCTCAGCCACAGTACCCCCCTCATTCACAGCCGTCTTCTCAGATGCTCGGCTCAGGGAGGTTAGATTCCCAACCGTGGTACCCCCCTTGCCCACAGCAAACTCCATCCTTTCCTAACCCTACTCAAAATCATCCCTTTGAGCAATCTTCTTCCTACTCTCCGCCTACCCTTCCAGAAGGGATCTCATTCGATGGCAAGTCAAGCTGGAGGGCATTTAAGAACAAATTCACTTCTTACGCTTCCTCGTGTGGCTGGAATGGTCCTACCTGCCGGGATGCCCTGTGCTGGTCTCTTAAAGGGATAGCATTGGAGTACTACTCCAACCTTTTGGATCAGGGCAATTTGGATTTTATGTTTATCATGTCGGCAATGGATCGTCGTTTTGATTATGGTAGGTTCCCAGAAGAGGCTTTAGCCGAATTTCAAACGGCTCGCCAGCAGCGTCATCGTCGTCACCCCCTTCTTACAGAGCAGACCTATCGGTATGAACAGGGTGTTGTCAACACTTCCAAGGGTGCGGAGCCAGAAGTTTTACAAGTTCGGCCCCCACCATCTGCCAGGCAATGTGTTAATACAAGTTCCACTTCTACCGAAGAACAAAGTAAAACTCTGTTTCAGTTTAGTACTGAAAATGACATTGATAGTCTAAAAACAGAAACAGGTTGCATAAGGAGTGATATCACTGCCTTAAACACAGAAATAAGTGATTTAAAGAAAAACATGGAAAGTATTGACACAACCCTGGCAGAGGTGCTTAAAACCTTGAAGACCCTCGAGGCCCAGAAAAAGTCTCGGGCCAGCTCTTCCCTTTCTTTTGCAGAGGCCCAGGAAAACTCCAAAGGATCGGAGAGCCAGGCCGATCTCCGATCCAGGAAGGATTACGCCTCCAACAAGTAAGCATGTCAAATATTGATGACCCACCTGATACTCCGGTTGGTCAACCCACTCACAACAGCCTTGAGAGTGAGGTAAGTACATGCAATTCTTTTGATATTTGGGAAGATGAGTGTTTATCCATTGCAGATCTTTTTGAAAGGTATGCCAATGGATTGGATCCTGTAGAGGAAGTTATTGTCAGTAAGGTAAGTAGTATTAGTAGTTGTAATAGTAACTCTATGTTTTATGTACCTATTGTAGTTGGTAGTGTAAAATTAAGAGCAGTTGTTGATACTGCTGCTAAGGTAACTGTAGTCTCTGACAAATTCCTTCCTCTCCTGGATCCAGCACCATCTGTCCTCAAAGATGTCATTCTGCGGACAGCGGGCCAAAATCAGAAGATTACTGCAGTGAAGGTTGGCCCCATCCCCATCAAACTAGGTCAAACCTGGTTTGATGAGACTGTGTTCTGTGCCCCATTAGTTGATGATATGATACTTGGGCTAGATTTCCTACAGAAATTCGGTATTGATATCGCTATCGCACAGCCCAAGCTCATCGTCGGTAGGGAACAGATACACATGTACTATGGAGCCAGCTCCCAAACTGCCTGCATCCAGAAAGCCTGCACTGCTAGAACGGCCATGGTGCCCCCTACTAGTGTTAAGCGGCTGAGATGCACTCAGGAAGCCTGCATCGCTAGAAGGGCCAAGATGTCCCCTACTAGCGGTAAGCGGCTTAGATGTCTGGTTGAAGATCATCCAGATCACTGGCTCTTGACGGAAGGGAGCAAGGACTCCTTGTTCTGTCATTCCACTCGAGATGTCCCCGTATGGACTCCTCGAATCGTGTTTGATCGGGGAAAGGCACTTTCCAAGCATTCTGTTTTGCTATCAGCCCAGAGGCTACCTGGAAGATAGATGGTTTTTACTTCTAAAATTATTTCTAATAATTTCTTGTGCTATTTTGGTTGATTATTGGCCCAGTGGTGATCAGGTAAAGGGAATAATTATATTTCTTTCTTAATATATTTTGTTATTGATTTCCTGGTCCTTACCCAATGCAACTGCACTGATTTTATTGTTGGATTGTTCATTGTTGACCCATTTAAACACTGGCTTACAACAATAAGTTATCCTAAAACAAATTTGGCAGTTCCAGGTGACTGAATTTCCCATTCAATATGTGGTCAACATTTGATATTCGGACTAATTAGATTATTGGGTCCATGATCAAAAAACTGAACCTTGTTCAGAAATTCTTAAACATCACCTTTAATTCTCAAAATAAAAATGTAGCACAAATTATTTTGCAAGAAATTGTTGGAATTATCTTTTGTTATACTGACCTGACCTACTTTTTCCCTAAGGTCAAAACAGAATTTGTGTTTTGGATTCCCCAGTGAAAGTGTAATTAACATGTACATTGGAAAGTGCTTCCTCTTGTTAAGGAGCCAGACCTGTGCCGGCTGCAGAACAGTTTTATTTACATGGGACATCCCCCCACGGTGAAACGTGTGGGGATTAGAGACATTTAGTCTCATTATTTATTTTTGTTTGAAAATATATGTAAATCTATTTCATTATTAATTGTAGTTATACTAATAAACAGTCATATTTTCAATGGCAGGACTGTTTTCCACCAAGTTAGGTGGGAATTGGACTCCATTTGCTATAATACATGACCTCAGTCATTGCAAATTTACAACCCCTGACCTTTGAGGTCAGTATCAATGCACCATGTTACTTTTCTGATAATATATGGTGCTTGACTTCATATCAACATGGCACTTTCCAGTTACTTATATCATACCAACTTACTTTTTGGTTAAGGAATGTTGTTTAACCCTGGAAACCAGACTGCCCTTGTGATAAAATAGTTTGATCACAACGGGGGAGACTAGACTTCCACGATGATTTATAAAAACTTGTTTGCTTTATAAGATTTTATAGAGTTTATCATGAACTGCTTTTTCTAATAATTTAGACAACAAGGACACATTGCTGTCCAGCTTTTATTCCATTAGACTTTTTAGAGCATTCTCTGAATTGTGCTTTCTATCACCTTATACAATGGCGAAAATAGCATATTAGTTTTCAACTTTTTGATCATTACTTTGTAAACCAAAAACTTGTTATGGTATTTCCCACTTATTCTCAGGAAATATTTTAGTAGCCAATTAATTCATATATGAATATTATGTCAGATATTTTACAATATTTGGACATGCTGATATAACAAGCATGGCAGATATGTGTACATCAAGCCTTGTGGCTTTGTTCTTCCTGTATTTCATTACTTTCATTGCATTCATTCTTGTACTGAATGTTTGCCACTAGTTCACATTAGCTCAGGATCTTTGGGTCAACAGTTTAGGGTTGGTCGAAAAACCATAACAAATCTTCTAAAGTATTCTAATAGAATTTGACACTGAGCCCATCCTTGCAGGTAACTTGGTGCTTATTCTTATACATGTACCTCATGAAAGGGCTCCCCAACATTCATAAGAATACTTTACATCTTCAGTAGCCTCCTTGTAAGAGACTGGAGCCTGTGACCTTCAAGAATTACTTATCATATTCCCTTCTTCTTTTTATAAATAAGGATTTGAATTAAACTTTTGGATTCTTGATTTGACATGACTAGAAATTCAGGCAGGAATCCAGTCAACAGAATAAACCTTTTCAAAGAATTATGTTGGTTGGGATTCAGGCTCTAAATTTAATGCCCAAAATTCACCTTAATGCTCTAACACCTTATAGTTACATGTATATTGGATAACTCAATCCCTTTGTTTTTCTGAATAACAAAAAGTATTGAAGCCTTCATTTACATTGTAACTCATCTGCCATTGTGCTACTGGCTCATGTTACATGTACATAGTAGATTCGGGATGACCCAATGCATAATTTGAATTGATGGAACTTCTTGTGTTATTTCCCCCAGTTTGTGGCATGTCTAAAGTTGCTCTTTTATTTCATTTGAGTATTGTAATTGCTTCGCCAAATATTTCGCCATATTAAATCATCACCTCTAATCCATGTGTGGTCAACGGATGATGCATGTTGAGTAGCATGAATATGGTCATCCTCTAGTGTTGTCTATGTCCAGCGCAGGGAAGTCCCCCACTGCCGAACTGCTTCGGCTCTTAGGAGAATTCTTGCGTGGTGGCATCATGGTATTTTGGCCAAGCCGTGCAACATTCCCAGAGAAAGTTGAAAGAGCCATTTGGGCTCGGGAGTTAGGGATACTTAGCTCTTTCTATCTCCCCTCAGTTATCCTGGGTATAACTTAAATGCATTATCTGTTTATCCGAGTCACCCGGCCCCATCGAGCCATGTGGCTCTCTACTGGAGCCATCTGGTTTTTCCCCTTTGGCACACTTCTTTCTGTTTTTGTTATTTTCATGCCTTCCTAACACTGTTAACATTTTTCCATACAAGACTGCTCAATCTCATGGTGTTTCGATTTGTAATTGAAAAAGAAAAAACAAGAACATATAGCACAATTATAGGTTGAAGCATTGAGAATCTGCCTCTCTAACTAGTTAGATCGGGGGGCATAGACCATTATTGGTTGAGAAGCCCCTGCATATTATTTGTGGACGGGCTTGCCCGATGATCAAATCTGGCCATGGGGGGTATGACAGCTTTTTGCATATACCAGGTCAATGTTTGCCTTGTACACTTTCTTTAATAATTGCGTAAGGTATCATAAGACTTTTTCAAAGGAAGTTGTTTCTTTTTTTGTATAACTGTTTACCTAGGTAATCATTTATCTCTCCCATTTGGAAAGACTGTTTCAAGTTGAATACAATGCTCAGATTAATTTATAGTTAGGTTTTAAGTCGAGAGTAGGCTCTCGCCTCATAAGATGGGGAGTATTGTAGAGATTTGGCCCCATTCACATTCACATACACACCTGTTACATTCACATTCCACTAGCATTAAGTATGTTAAGTACATGACAATGCACATGGCATGCATTGTTCAGTAGAGCACTGCCAAGATTCAGTCAGTGCAACTTTTGAGCTTGGAATAGACAGACGTGTTTTTACAACCGATCTTCTTCTAAGTCTGAGCTCTGCACCTTGCACCATTGGTCTTCGGGAGATCTCCCCATCGGGCAGCAGTATTTCCTGAGGACTTAGAAGAAGTAGTTCAAGTAAGAGTAGTTTAAGGTAGCATCATAAGTTAGAGTAGTTTAATGAGTAATTATTCGGCCATTTTACTACAATAGAAGATCTAAGTCAATGTATTTCGCGTTCTCGTCAGCAATTAGTTTCGCTATTCAATTTTCAAAATGCCTTTTTGACCTACTGGTGCCATTTCCCAATCTGTGCCACAGATAAATATATAGCACCCCCCCCCCCCCCGGCCCTGCCCTCTCTATTCTAATACTCTTCTTTATTTTTCCTCCTCCTTTTCTCTTCTTTTTCTCCTCTTAATTTTTTTTTTCTTTCTTTTTTTTTGGGGGGGGGGGGGAGATCACTTGAAAAATCATGTTACCCCCCCCCCCGGCCCTGTCCTCCCCCCATAGCGCTGCCCCTGTTTATTTCATTATAAACAAAACAAATTTATTTTCATCCTTTTGTGTCTTGACTTGAGTGGTCAATGCAAAAGCGCCATCCCCTCACTCGATTCCCTTGCTCGTCCCCTCAAAAACAAACAAAATAAGTGGCGTGTGGGACTGAGCAGATGCTTTTCTTTTTCTTTATAAGAGGATACACAATGTAATTTCAGTTCTCCATTACTAATACTCACCAGAACCATGAAGGAAAACTATACTCGAAATATGTGAGCGTGAGGCAGGAATTACATCTAATTTCAATCTCGCCAAAGCTGTCATTTTTAAAGTATTCCAAGTTCAGCAGCCGCCTGCAGATACTGAATTTAACAACAGTTACATTGCACTGCTACGTATGGTGTCGCCGAGTAGTTAAACAAATAAGGAGTATGTAAATTTTGTTTGTGTTGATGACAGCGAACAAGGCCGTACACAGGAAGTTTTCCGTGGGAGGGGGTGGGGTGCAAGAGTAAAAGGTTCAATATTCGAGGGAAAAGCTTTTGCATTTTTAGAATTGCATTTGAGGGAAAGACTTCCTTTTGCGACAGCCACCCAAATTTGCTAACGGAATAAAGCACACATTGCATATTGGGTAGCTGTCGCAAAAGGAAGTCTTGCGGGAGTCTTGCCCAATTGTGCAACCTGGTGCACACTCAACTTTGGATGAAATAACGAATTTTCATCTGACTAAAGAAAAAAAAATGAAAAGAGGGTTTGAAAATTTCTGGGGGTGCAACTTCTGAATCCCCCTCCCCCCGCTCCGTATGGCCCGGCCATGACAGCAAATCATCATCACTGCAAATTGCAATTTTTTTTTATCATCATACTAATTCC
>CM057152.1:1525491-1548740 GCA_029962745.1 Echinometra lucunter | reverse complement strand
AAAAATCATTTTAGAAGAAATCAAAAAAGGTCAAATTCAGTTTACCATTTTAACTGTTTTTTTTTTTATTTCTGTGCTGACTTGTACACGGTTAATGGCAGCTATGAATGTTAGATTTTGTTTCAAGCAAACCATGTTTCAATTAGACCTAAATGGTTAGGTAAAAAGCCATTTTATTAGAATTAAACATGTTTGAAACAAAATCTGTAATGGTTGCAATCAATGTAATAAGGTCATAGCAAATACTGTCTGCCTTGGACTGATAAGATAATTTGAATTATCTGTATTTTATTGATTATCAGATACAATCTGAGCATGAGCAGATAAAGGTCATTTATACCAAAAATTGAAAACCCACTGACATGAATTCTTGATATGTGCTAATTATTGTACACCCATGGTGCATTCCATGATACCCAGGTGGAAGCATTCATTTCAAAAGGGAAAATAAAAGCTATCCCTGAGGCACTTCAGTCACTTTGGAGTGATTATTCTAAGTGTATAAAAAGAACCTCTCCATGTTTACAATATCTGTGGATATCAAGTTTGGGGTCATTTGCGACATGAACTCTAAACTGGTCTATTACATACAGGGTTACAGACAAGGTCAAGTATAAAGAAAATGAAAAGAGGGATAGATAGCATCTGAACATTCAAACCTAACTGCATTTTAGCATAGCAGTATAGAGTTTGGTTCCAAAACATGATACTTCCACTTTTTATCAAAACTTACTTTTTTTGCATTAATGTACCCATTTTGCAGTACCTACAGTATACATACACTGAAACATCCACAAAGTTTATTTCCTACAACAAACACAAAAAATGTGATCTCAAAAGATCATAATGGTTCTAACACTTGCTACTATCATTTGCAAAAGTTAATTGACCACCCTTCCAAACAAAGTCAAAAATATTTATTTTTCAGACATACATTCATTTTCAATGCATTCATGTGGGCTTATACCATTACTCTTAGGCTCCTGACCACTGTAGTAAACATGTTATGTAATCATTCAAAGAGACAAAAGAATATATTCCAAATTACTGAAATACTTGCAAATTCCCACATGGTCTTAAACTTTTGGGAATGATGGTACATCTATTTCAATGTTGTTCCAAGCAAACCAACAAAATGATGGAGTTTAGGGTGTGTTTAGTGAGGGAACTCGATTTCTAGAAATTAGAAATGGGTACTTGAGTCGCGAACACAAATCGCGCTCACGATGGGTGTCTCTCTGGATGTCTTGTTATCGTCACGATCTGAGTTCCCGAAACCATCAAGCCCATGCCCAGCTGCAAGTGACCCGGCAGTGAAGGTCAAATCTGGCAGGCGTATTACTTTTTATCTCATCTGGAAACAGGAGTCCGAAGTTCCCAAACGAAACGCGACCAAAGTCGCTTTGTGTTTATTGCCAAGACTTGAGTCACTGATCTCGTTCAATGGGTAATCAAATCCCCCTTTTTTGCGGAACTCAAGTTCGGTAATCAAGTCGCCATCGTGTTTATCAAGGGTAACGGGTAAGCTAGTTCGGAACTTGGGTCGCTTATTAGCCCTCTGTTACCCTCGATAACACACTCATAGTTACCTTTCCTGAACTCTTGACCCCTTTACAGATACACAGGTAGATGAGGATCCAGGAGAGGATCAAACAAAGCAGGAGGCTGCCAGTTTATTCCACCTAGATCATGGATACCATCGGACAAATGGATCTGAAGCACCTTCCGTCTGCAAAGAAAAAAAGAGTTTTAAAGAAATGTTATCCACTACTGATCAGATAATGTCTCATTTCAGAGCATGAACCCTATATTCAGAGTAAGAGCAACAGCCTAGACGTTTCAATTAAGGAGAATGCTACCCAGACATCAGTGTGCTTCCAGTGAATGAAGAAGAACAAGAAGAGTAAACAGTGAAGTTTGAGGAAAATCGGACAATCTATTCAAGAGTTATGAACTTTGAAAATTTAACTAAATCCATATTATGGGGATGCTTGAATTGGCAACTTTGCCAGCATTTTTGATGTCAATCGTGGACAACTCTCCATTCATTTTGTATACTGAATTTAATATTTCTTTTATTTTCAAGAAAATTAAAAATTCATTTGATTTATTGTTTAAGTATGACATGGCTATATCAATTCTGCAAGCATTTGGGGAAGAATTATGCAGACTCCTGACTTGAAATTTCATATAAATCAATTTTTTTCCAAACCAAAACATTAGTAATACGGTAGGAATTATGTGTAATTGTGCAGGTACCAGTATGTTGCTACTTTTGAGAAAAAAACGAGGAGAACGTGACTGTGTTTCCTGTATGCCTCTGCCTATGTTCAGACTAACTTCAAGGTTCAAACTGATAAAATACTTTAATTATACGACTGACCTTTTGTGACCTTTGACCTGACAACCCCAAAGTTTGCTCTCCTTATAGTCTTGCAAACAAAATAGTTGAAATATGGATATAACAAAACTTATCAAATCTTTGATTTTATGCCTATTGACCCCCATGACCCTTGACCCTTGATCTACTATTTGTCTCACTACAGTAATGCACTACTAGCAACATATTTGAAGTTCAGACCTAAAACCAGACAAATGGACAACCCTCAAAATATAATGCCTCCAGCACCATCTTGTGTATGCAGCTAGAGGCATCAAAAGCAGGAAAAACACATGGACAGACAGACAGACAGACAGAGGAATAAATTAACCCCAAAACATAATGCCTCTGGCAAACCTTTGGTGGGTAGATAATATAAAATCAACTAAAAGTTCTAAAAATTCTCACTGTAAAAATGGAAATGCAGTATTTGGATGTAAAGATTACTCATTGCTGAAAATAAAACTTAACTTTTTGCCTTTAGAAGAACTGGTGTACTGCAGTCTTGGATGGGTTATTTAAACAAATAAATGTACATGCATTGTGTACTAAGTACATGTATGTTTGAGTAGGTGATCAATCACTGAAGAATATAAGAAAAAAAGGGGTGAAAATATGGCATATTCAAAGTGTTATGAGTCATCACAATTTACCTCTGTTAGGCCACATTTATCTAATGATATAATTACAGAAGCTTTTCTTCAATGTTTATTGAAATATTCAGTTAAATGTGCAATGCATTTCAAAGACTATTCATTAAAAAAACCTCAAAAACAGTTGATTTCAATTAAATGTAATTTGTCATTATTTATCTTGAAGCAGAAGCCTCTCAGTTTAGATTTCTAAATAACAATCTTACCTTAAACATATAAAAGTTAATTATTTTAAATGAGAGTAAATCATTTTCTTTCAGAGGTCCAAATCAGGTTGGTCATGTGTGTGACATTTCATAAAGAGAGGTCTAAATACATGTAGCTGGTATTCAATCCTACTTTTCTTGTATTTTCCTTTAAATGCAAGTTTCCACTTTCATTGTTGAAAGATGGATGCTCTGAACAATAGGAAAGCAATTCTTCATTAATGAGCAATCATTAATTTCTTTGGAGAGATGAAAATTAGGTTGGTCAAGTGTTTGACCACTCAGCAAAGGGCATTTACAATGTCTATGTAAAAATATTCTGACTGGGAAATTATATTTGTTAGGCAAAGAAAGGGAAAGATTTTTCGGTTTTCAGTATCCTGAAGGTTTGTTATTCCGAAGGTTTGTTTATTTCAAAGGTTCATTAGTCCGAAAATAGATAAGATTCGTTATTCCAAAGGTTCGTTATAATCTGAAAATGAAATAAGGTTCGATAGGCGAAGGTTCGTTAGTCCGAAAATGAAATAAGGTTCATTAGTTCGTTAGTTATTTTCAGACTAACGAACCTTATTTCATTTTCGGATTAACGAACCTTCGAAATAATGAACCTTTGCAATAACGCCACAAATGTTCAGATTAACGAACCCTTTTTCATTTTCGGACTAATGAACATTTAGGTACACACAATTTGCGTGTTTCGGCATAACGAACCCTTGGAATAATGAACCTTATTTTTTTTTTTAAAACGAACTTTCCGAATAACGAACCTTCTGAATAACGAAACCTTTGGAATAGCGAACATCTCCCGATTTTTCATGCAAGAAATTGGTGACATAAAAACATCAATAACATGTCATCTAATTTCTGACAATGAGGCAAAACCAGATAATCACACGACTGTTTGTTTGACCTTATAAAGAATGGCTCTCCTAAAGATATTTAAGTAAAGAAGAAGAAGAAGAAGAAGAAGAAGAAGAAGAAGAAGAAGAATAAGAAGAAGAAGAAGAAGAAGAAGAAGAAGATGATGATGATGAACAATCAGCACACAAACTGATATGCATCTAGAGGCTGGAGTCTGATTACACTGAACATGATCAGCATCCATGACATTATATAATAAATGAGACAGGAAGAGGAAATTGAATTAACCTTCACTGTTCCCACATGGTTAACATTCACGTTATGTGTAACAATAAAAAAAAACTGGCAAAAGGCCAATTATTCAAAAAAGCTTTAATTCAATGTTTCTGCCACAATACAGCCTGTATTTATTTTTTTCCTTTACTTATATTTAAATCATACTTGTATGTATACTGAAACTATATACTGAATCTCAATCCTTGGTTTTTATGCTTATATTGATTTCCTTTCTCCCACACTGCTCCTGTATTTAAAAAACATAATATATTAACACTTTTTGTTATACATAAGCAACAGATTGGTATCTTCATGTTTTCTTATTCTAAAAATATACTTCCAAAGTTTCTAGATGATTGTTTTATATAGTAGAAATGTGTGTAATTATGTAACTTGTCAATTTAATCTTTTCCACCTATCAATGTTGACTTATGATTTCTCAAAAACAATTATTTATGCTCGACCAAAATTAATTGCTCCAAGAACTTCAAATATGCCCAACACTGTCAATGTTCAACAGAAAGCTTAAGAAATATCTTATCAATGATTATGTATAACTAGGATAAATTTTACATAAATGCCCTTTCTGTGTCTGTTTTAGCAATGGATTTATCTGGTTTAATTCTATATGTTGATGTTTTGTGCCATTTTAATCTTATATTTCTATTTCGTTTTTAGTATATTTAAGAAACATTTTATGTAAATTTTATTATCTTTGGAAATAACCTTGATAGGCCATTAGCCTTTCTCTTTTCCCACCACATTATGATTTCAAATTGAAGATGTTTCATTTTAATGTTTATTATTGTACATACACCAGTATGCATATAAATTGTACTTGTGTTTTTAATCAGATATGGAAATAAAACTTGAACCTTGAATAAACTTGAACCTAAAAGTGAAACTTTGTAAAATTATTTGCTCTTATTGTGGAAATAGATGAAATGAAATGAAATGAAGTTATTATCTAAAATTCAGTATCATTAAATATAAACTGCCAGAAAAATTCCAATCAACGTATTTAACTATAAGAATGTTTTTAGGATTATCATTATTAGGATGCTCATTGCGTAGAAAATTAAATGCCATTTAACCCATTGACTACTATGCCTAAGATAACTTGGACTGGAGTCTGCGCAAATATACCAAAATCAAATCGTGCTCATCAGGTTAAACTCTAATAGTGCTCAACCGGTTAAAATCTACTGATATTTTCTAAGCACTTAAAAAGAGAGAAAATATTGAAATTACCTATCAAACTGGGCAAATAATCTTTTGGAAATTAAATGCCACTTGCCAGGCTCATGATGGAAACATTATGGAATTCACTCTGATATCATCTTATATCATCATATAATTTATTACAGGGATGATCATATCCTTACAAATATTTTTAAAAAGACATAAAGTTAAACTTATATTTTTGTGTAATAAACTATCCAAGTCACAGACTACATCATGAAATAGTCTGCTTTTAGTCTCAAAGGTCACACATTTGCATGGAAATCTACCAAGAAGGGATTTGAGATCATTCTTCAAATTTGCTTGATGTTTACTTGTATAATGCTCAAAGGTCATAAGCAATTCTGCAGCCCCATGACTCGTGTACGGGTACATGTCATTCAAGTTTCAATACATTTCATCATTCTGTAAAAAAGCTAGTAGTGCCTAATAAATGTTGTGTTGTATTTATATATTATGTAGTTGAATTACATGTAATTTCTATTTTAAGAAAACTAAACAGATGTCTATAAGTGTATCATAATATTTATTTTTTATATGTATGACCAGGAAAAAAGTGTTGAACTTGTATGCATGCGATCGTTATATTTTTGTTCTGATATCATATGATCAGAAATCGAATCACCAGTTGAATTACTGTGGTATATATTTGTAGTTCTTCTAATGCAAAAGTAAACAGTTTTGGCAGTATAGAGTTAATGAAGACTGTAAATAATAGGAAATCAGTAACAAAAAAATTAATAAAAGATGAATAGATATAAGATAAAATATAACAAAATGCAAGACTTATCTTTTTATTTCTTTATTTTTTTCTATGATGCGTTAGATTTGAGTTTTGGTTTTAGTAAAAATTTCGGGTCTAATGGAATGAGATAATTCAGTAGTCAACAGATTACTGTGAATCTTTGTGATCTCTTTATCATCATTTTCCTTGATACTTACAGGTTGATTGATAAATGATGATCACAAATATTCTGATTCAGCATTCTCCAGTGAGTGTTGAATAGATGCACCTGTATGATTTACTGCACATTAAATATGACCTGCTGGAAGGAATAAGGGCCTTTTCTTTGCAAAGTGACTTACTGTATGTGTTTACTTCCCTTTAGCTTTCAACTGTTGTTATCCTGGACAGAATGACCTTATCCTTCATTCTCAAGTTTTTTTTTTGACATTGGATGAGAATGCATTCAGGAAATCAGATAGTAAAATACTTAAATCATTTCCTATAGCCAATAACAGCTGTTGTATAAATTGAAATTAAAAAAAGCTTGATCAAATGTCAGAGAAGATGGATATATTACTGCAAGTCAACTGATCAGCTAAGCATTGACAACTATAGGTGAGCAGTGCTAAATCTATTCACAATAGCTTACTTTAAATTGTGCAGCAACAAAAAACTGGCTTATAATGTCCATTCACATACACATGGTTACTACTTATATAAATGTGTTTGAAGGGTACATTTAATCTTTTCTTATCTGCAGATCTTGTTTGTCTTGTTATAGCATACAGAATGGTTCCGCCCTTGATGTCACAGACCTAAGGTCGTGGCCATGACAGATATCTTAACCAATAGCTAGCCAG
The DNA here is from genome assembly GCA_029962745.1 of Echinometra lucunter. Classification (NCBI taxonomy): domain Eukaryota; kingdom Metazoa; phylum Echinodermata; class Echinoidea; order Camarodonta; family Echinometridae; genus Echinometra; species Echinometra lucunter. The sequence goes on along the minus strand of CM057152.1, from coordinate 1,541,535 downwards.
ATCCCATCAACTTTGTAGATTTGATTACTTTCCAGGCGGACGAGCTGTATATCATTATCTGTTCTTTGGGCAGCTGAAACATAACATGCATCTCTTCAAATCTGAAATACATTGTATCACATAAATCTCTCCTCCAAATTTTTTCATTCAAATTCCCTCCCCCCCCCCAATTTTTTCTATTTTTCATTGTGTAAAAAATAAAATTCCATGGTCTTTTTGTACTTTATGTTTAAAAATATAGTTATGACTTGTCTTGGAAAGGGGGATAGGTAACATGTGTTACAAATTTTATGTTTGAATGCTCCTTTATTTGTAAGGTGTAAACTCACAGTAATAGCAAGTAATGGTGTAATTTTTTTCAAACTGAAGTTTTAAATTGAACCTCTGCCCCATGAGCTTCCTTCTTAAACTTCTGAAAATAATTTTCAATGCAGGCAATCAATTGCAATTGTTTTACATTATATACATTCAAACCTGTTTTAGTGGCCACCTCCCTATAGCAGCCGATCAGCCATCTTTCTATAGTTGCCATTAAAACTGATTCCCACGGAGATAAAGTATGTGTTTAAGAACCTGTCTATAGGACACACCTGTCTATAAAGGCTATAAAGTTTTTGTTTCCCTTGGGTTGCCACTATACATTTTTTTATTGTTCGGTTTGCAAATTTAAAGAAGGCTTAACTGACAAAATGAAACTAAATATAAACATAGTTACAATATGTCAATAACATCACAGAGAATTTTGCAAGGACATAAATATCAATTTTGCAACATGGCATGATCTTAACTCAAACATAAAGCATAAAAGTGTACAAACAGCATCCCTGTTTCTCTGACTTTGTGCCAAGTTTCTAAAAGTTTATTTCTCGATCTTTTCAGTTATCCTCCTCACAATAGCATTACTACATTCTGCAGTTTATTGTGGGTGTGTGTTTTCCATAAAACATAAAACAGGATGAAAGATTCTGGAATCAGAACAGCCCCAGGCTTAAGCTCATGCGTATACCACGCGAGTGGCTTTCACAACAAAAAGTTTTTCTTCGAATAATACATTGTGCATCAAATGAGTTTTGAGTTCAAATATCAAACTCCACAATCATCCCCTTGACTTATACTTCGAAACTTTAATTGGGTCAGGAGCAAGGATGAAGTAAACAAGGGTTAAAATGAGTCTTGGAAATGACCAAAATTTCATCACATTTGAACAAGATAAAAAGTATCTAAATCTGAACAAAAATGATAAAAATATTAAAGAACAAAATGTAAATGGGAAGGAGAACTAGATTAATTCATCAGCTTTAGCAGTGTTCTCAATTCAGAAAAAGTTTCCTGACCCCTTGCAAATATTATGTCTGAAACTTTCGTGAAATCTCGCCAGCGCAAGATTCAATTTTCATTGAACGTGAAACTATGTAAAAGTTGCTCTTTCAGCTCAATAACACACGCCCTGCGGTACAGTCTGACTGTAGTGTAGCTCAGGAATTCTCCTGATTTGCTCTGGTAATCCTAAAACTAGCTCTGGTAAAAGACTAACAAGTACATTTTACAAATGGCAAAAAACCCATAATTTTTATAAAGTGATTCTAGAAAGACTTCCTGAAAACTGGAAAGAAAATTTTCAGCAATTCAGGATATTTGACCACATATTCACTAAAATGCCACAATCCTTTCCTCTCATTTTCTATACATATATATATATTTTTTTTGGGGGGGGGGGGGGAAGGGGGGGGGGTTGTGTTTTTGTTTTTTGTTTTTTGGTAATTAACCTATTTAGGACAATTTCCACAATCATCAAAGTGATGAACCTACATAAATAGTTCAAATTTTAAACATCTACACCAACAACCCACTAAATACTAATCAAGAGGCTGGAATCTATGTACAACCAATGTATGTTATACCAAAATCAAATTGTATCCAACAGCTTAAAAAAATGTCAACCAAGCTTTGGACATACTGTGACCAAAGGTGATCTTCTATACCCAATGAGCATGCAAAGGATAGGATACCTTGTCCCAGAATTAAAACATTAGATCTGAGAAGAGAAAAATGAAACTACTGATAAAGAGGAGTTCTCAAGATAGAATAAGCATACAAAGAATAGGATACGTACTCCCAGAATTCCACAGTGGCTGTCGTCTTGAGACTCTCGTTGGCACACTCCGTCAGATTTTGTGCCATCCCATCAGGTGTGATCATGAATGCTGTGGATGTCTCTGTGGTCTCATTGATGGCCTCAGGAACATAGCAGCAGGGTGTGTTCCAAGCGTTGTCGCAGTGGGACCAAGGGAGTACCGATGTGAAGGACATGAACATGTAGTAAAAGGACCAGGCCATGATGATGATATAGTAAGTGTTGAGGAACAGCAGGATGACCACACTTGCCAGTCCAATGCCTAGATGAATAGAAGACAGTTAAAAACATCCAATGATGATTAAATAAAGGCAATTATTACATTGCTTGTATATGTACATTAAGTGCATTGAAGAAATGCAATCCTCAATCTGCCTTCATGTTTAAATCAGACAAGTATTTTTTCACCTTTATATGAACATTTTTATTTCAAAAAACTCTAAAAATGAAAAATATTTTTGGAATAATTCGGATTCATGACAGTCTCATAAAATATTGTGATACAGTGCATTACTGATGCATTAAAGAATAAAATTTTCACTTCACAAAAGTTTTTTGCTGTGAAAATGGTTGCTGTTACTAATTTGCAACATTTCTCAGATTTGCAGTAGATTGGACAAGGCAGACTAAGCAGCCATCTTTTGCAAGAAAACATCAATTGCATCAGTGTATTCAACCAAGATGGACAAAGACTGTCAAATTGCTCATTGTTGGTAAACTAAATACTAAGATTCAGATCTGAACCCCAATGATAACAAAGCTCACTCACCTCTGCATATGGCACTGATATTTTTATGCTGTTGGAAAGGAATATAAAGTATCTGAATGTTTTAAACTTACCTCTGAATATGGGACTGATATTCCATGCTGTTATACCACCTTGGTTGGTGTATTGACCCAGACCGATCTCAAGAATTAGAAGAGGGATTCCTCCAATAAACAGACAGATGAAATACGGGATCAGGAAAGCACCTGCAAAAAAAAAAAAGAAGAAGAAAAAAAAAAGTTTTATCGACATTGTGTCAGAACATATTACCTAAGTATGGTTATTATTAGATTTTAGGTAGAATCTTATTCTACCTGACTTCTGTAAAAGGAAGGTACTGGCAACTTGCACAAATTTACACATTTTTCTGGTAAAAAATACTTAGAAACATTTCCAAGTGCCCAAACTCTTCTTAAAAAGTGAAACATGAAATTTGCTATTTCAAATATGATATACTCTTATTATGTTTAGGGAAGATTTGTCATTATCTTTTTAATATTATTTTGACTAGTGTCTGATGACACTTACTTACATGTACTTTTGGTCAAAGTAAGGGAGTACTAGTATCATAGTTTTGGTAAGTTCTCTTAACGTTTAATCAGACTCCCGTGATTCCTTTGACAAACAGCAAGATACTACTACTAGTAGTAATTCTGAGCTGCTGCTTGAATTTTTTCCTCTTTCAATAAGTACGATATCAAATATATGAAAGGTGGAAAGAAAATGTTTACCTTAAAGATTTACATATCATGACTGGGTGAATATATGTTTCAGGGTCGTTATATCAATGTACCACAACCATGGCCTTATGCAGCGCGGCAGCGGGGCAGTTGGCGCCCCAGAAATTTTGAAAAACTTACATTTTTTTACTGAAAATTTTCACAAAATCCACGAAAAGTGTGCACCAAATCTTTCAATTTCACTTTAAAAAATGCAAATGTGAAAATTTTTTTATACATCTTGCCCCCCCCCCCCCGGAAAAACTTTCTGTGTACGGCCCTGACCACAACTGTACTGTATATACACATCATTTCTTCAGCCAACTTTCACCTCCCTTTTTTAACCACATTATCTTAAGCTTCCTTCATAAAGACCTCACTTTTTAAATTAATTTTACAATAAAAAGGTATAGCGTAAAGTAGAATTGAACCATTCTAACATACTTTCAATAATAAAAATAATATTCATAATAATAATATTCTGGATTTTCATAGTGCCTACTACATCTCTTTGATATCTCTAAGCACTTTACAGAAATATTCAAGGTAGTAACAAGGTTGACATGGTTGTGAGGTACTTAATTTTTCTATCAATTTGATTTAAAATATCACAAATGGAATCTCTAAAACCTTTCAAGAAAAATGATCAACATTATGAAAAGGAATATATGCTGTCTATTTTTCTATGTATTCATATTCTGATACAGAATTACAGATACAATAGTATTTCTTAAAGATTCAATAAAACTTTGCAACATATAGTCTTGTTTCCATTTCCTGTCAGTTTTTTTTATTCACTCTTCAGCATTCATTTTCCTAAACTAAATTTATGCAGCACTGTTAACCCAGCTACTACTGAATTCTTTCATTCTCATAGGTTTAATACAGGATTTACCTGTTTTCCTCACACAAGGAGTTAACATGATCTAGTTCTCAGAGAAATGTAAATCATCTCACAGGTATCTTATTCTAATCCGGCCATCTTATTCAATTCAATTCAATTTTCAATTCAATTCATTTATTTTCCTCTTTCAATTTTCCATATTTACAATGATGGTACAGTTTACTTCACATATTAACATATATATATAGATAAACTTGCACAATACAATGAATTAGATAAAAAAAAAATTGAAAGGGAAGGAGGGCCTACTAAAAAGCAGAGCTTGTAGGGTGTAGGCCCCCCTGTTAAAAGTAATTATCATGAACTATTATTTTATGAAAAAAAACAACAATAATATCAACTGATTCAGTAATTAAAAAATCATTTTAAGACTCAAAACAATGATAAATATATACATAAAAAAACAATCAAGGTACACAAACATCAAAGTTATACAAAGTCACGCTGCAAATTATATTCGATTGAGACATGCAATTACCTAGTAGCTATTCAGAAGAAAGCTTCTAAGTCTCCTTTTGAAAATTTGTATTGAATTACATTGTATAATATCATTTGGAAATTTATTATTCAGTTTACCTTGACATTATTACTACTAGTAAACAGCCTCTAGGGATTTTCTTTTCTACTGCACTCCAAAAGATCTGTAACAAATTATACCCAAGCATTTATTAAAATCTAACAAATCTAGTGAAAAGAAAGGATCAAACAGTTCAAGGATATGATTTTCCACAAGAATGATGATTCTAGAATTTTATTGAACATGCTAGAGTTGCTGAGGCACCATTCACGCCAAAGTGCAGTCATCCAGAAGGATATGTGAAACACCGACTCAAAACCACCAAATAAGTCACTTTTTATGTTTAATATTCATGGCTCTCAAATAATAATAATAGTAATAGAGAACCATCCTGATGGATCACTTTGTTTGGAATGAAACTATACAACATACAACAAACCTACTTTTAATATTCATGTCCATGATGTGCATATGCAGTACAGTGAGCTTTGACACAGCTCACACTGTGAACAAAATAAAAAGAGTTTGCTTGACAATAGAAAAAAAAATTAAAAAGAAATCATCATGTCACAAAAAAATCTGTTATGAAGTTAGAGCTCATATCAAATGAATGGGCTGAAGACTTTTTTTTTTCATTTTTTTTTCAGTTTCTAAGCAATTGTATTCTACGTCCATAGATGTAGTGATTTTACGCACAACAGGAGCTCTTGTAGGGCAGCAGAATATAAATGTATTTGTATAGTTTTTGCGCTTTATAAATGTTACATTGTTATTATCATCATTATTATCATTATTATTATCATTATTATTATCATTATTATTATTAAAGTTTACTAATTAATCAAGGCTTCTCTGTATTGTCTCCAAAAGTCTAAAAGAATTATCCAAGTGGACTGGATCCAAGACTAAATTTCATGGAAACACCACTCAAGTGTTTTGTTTCTTTTTCTGAATAACTGTACTCACAGCTAATAAAATTTATATTCAGGATTAAATGAAAGAGAGTAAGTAAATCCATTCCACCAACCTCGACTGTTAACCCATGGAACAACACAAAGCCTGAGATAACTCGGGCTAGGGTTAGGACCTACATGTATGGAAAATGCATGTTATACTAAAATCAAATGGTGCTCAGTGGGTTTAACTATCTCACAGTTCAATTCATTCATCCTGATTTTAAAAAAGCAGTTTTGCCAACTCCTTTGACACACAACTTAAAGGTTCTTTGTTTTCCGTGTTTTCACTGAGGCTTTCAGCAAATAAGTGGAATGTTTGAGCATGAAGCTACAGCAGACATTCTTGTTTCTCTGCAAGCAGAAGAGTTTTCTGGTTACACAATCTTTGTTCAACTCAAACCCATCTAAATTCATCATTTGGCATATTTTCTGATTATGCTCAGTAATTCAACTGATAAAAGTTGCCTGCCTCTCAAATCTCAACAAGAATTTAAAAATGTTAAAAAGAAGACAGTTTGAGTGACTTTCCGCAAATTTGCCAGTTCTTAGAGCTCAGTCACAAATGTTTTTATAAAATAATTTTTAATTTTTATTTTAAAAAAGAAGCAATCAAATATATGTACCAGTGTTTTCACTGAGTGATAGACCTGAACTACTTAATTTTATCACTCTTTCTGTACTCTATATGAGAAAGCTTACATAGTTACAATGTCAATGTTCAATTCTGTTGAAAGCCTGTATTCATTCCAAAAACAGATTAAACCAAATGACAACTGAAATTTTCTAATACCCATAGGATTTGTCCATATATATATATATATGTTCCCTATAGGAAAATGTAGATTTATACAATTAACGGTGCTTTATCTCACATTGGAGATAATTTAACTTGAATTGTGTCAGTGTGCTGGTCAGTTCACTGTGTTTTAGTTTTGTTGTTGTTTTGTTTTTGTTTGTTTTTTTCTACAAGCCTTGTAAAAATCCATAATTCTGGTCAGATCCAGCTTTTCTGAGCTAAAATGCAGCTGACAGGAAGGGCACCCACTCAAATGTAAATAGTTTTATCATACAGCATTGTGACAAGGCCAAGGGACAAGTGTTAGTGGTGTAGAATAATCACTTAAAACCTCCTGATGTGATTAACAGCCATGAAAACAAGAACAACACCAAGCCAACAATAACAAATGAAAACTCTCAACACATCTACAAGGTAGGTTCATGATAAAAGAGGGTCACCCCCTTTCTAAGTCTGTATATCTGTAAATCTATTTGAAAAATCAGTTATTGTTATCTGTGGGGTTTACAAACTATAAGCTATGCCTTTCAGTGGATCTCTCCATTTCCACAGAATATAATCATTCTACTTTTCTGTTCAATCGTATTGATTTCATACTGATGATAGATCTATATATGTTTAATGTCAAATGCAATGCTTTGTATAAATTTTCTATATCATTATATTGATAAATTTTTTTTGTTGGACCATGTTGGAAATACAAACATGTACTAAAATTCAAGTTCATTCATTTCCTACAGAAGTAGGGGTGAAAACTTTTGACACCACATTTGATCAGTAAAATCTTTGTCCAGATTTCTTTCTGTTGTAAACACAATTTGTGCTTTTGTTGTATATGGTGCAAATGGGGATTTTTTTTTTTGGAGGGAGAGGGGGGAGTCCAAGAACCTGTGTATCCAGGGGGCAATGGGGGCAGTCGCCCTACCAAAAAACACGCAATAAAAAAAGGTAACAGAACGCATCAAGAGAAGCAGACAAGGAACGACGCCAATGAAACATTAAAACTCCTGTGCTTTGTGCAGGGGGGGGGGGGTGGGGGGTGGGGGGCCCAAAAGAATGACTGTTCAATCTTGAATGATTTCTGTTAAGATAAACTCAATAAAAAAAAAGAAAATGGACCCTATGGCATTAAAAAGTAAAATGCATTTTAGAAAGAAATGTTTCATTAAAGGTAGTTGCATTAATTTGTAAATTACATACTTTCAGATGTAAAATAGTGACTGAAAAATAATAATAGAAATTAATTACATTCTCAATAACAATGACAATTTGAACTTTTAGCAGACCTAATAATATGAAACAATGACACTATTAACAAAAGCTGCTGTTAGTTGGATCTCCTGTAGACTCAAGTTGAGACTAGACCCTAGACAAGGGTCAAGGCAGATATAGATTCTAGTCTGTTACTCATTAAGTTTCTTATACTTTTCAACTTAAATGTAACAAATTAATACAAATCTGTCCATTAAAATAGAATATAATCATTTAAATTGATTTTTTATTCAAAGGTAAGTTATTGTCACATTCTACTCCTTCCCCTACCACAGAAGGATTTTGAGAGTAGGTTTAACAGTTAGAAAAAGTATTCAGGTATTAGGGTCTATGACTAGTCTGAGTGGTATGGTCAGATCTCTGACTAATTTACTTGGTTAAGACCTTGAATTCAATAAATGAAAACAAAGATCAAAACTTACCTCCTCCGTTTTTAAAACAGAGGTAAGGAAATCTCCAGACGTTCCCCAATCCGACAGAGAAGCCGATAAGAGCAAGCACAAAATCCAGCTTCCCGGACCAAGTGCCTCTGCTTTTCAGCTTCTTCTCTCCGGAGTCCTCTCCCTTGGCTAGGACCGCATCTCCGTTAGCTGACGGGTCTTGTTTCTGTGGCGGAGGAACAGTGCATGCATCATTATCGTAGCTGGTCATTTTGCACGTTTATCTAACTTCAATTTTTTTTCCTGAAGAAGAATGAGATTCGTATGATCACTTGACTTCCGAGTTAAAATGTGTCCATCAAGTCACTAAACCGTCTCATACATATACGTTATGCAAGATAGAACTTCCAACCACCATTTCACGTTTTTAAGTCTATCGTCGCGCGTCGTCTGCTAGCTGCTGTTCAGTAAACGGGTCGACTCGATCCAAGAAGGCAATGTCAATGAGACTACTATACTGGACCCAACGACTGGACCCGACTACTACCAGACTATACTACTAACTCATACTGAGCACGAATAATACAGCTTGCAAGTCATGAGCTGTCGCGAGTCCACAATGGCACAGGTCGAACGTGCTCTAATCACAATTTTTTGTTTGATCAATCACGCCATGTACAATCATACTGGTACAAAAATACACAAAAAGCTAGTGGATGCGGGTCGACGAAAAAAAGCAGTCTCATTGCATGGTCATGACCGGAAAGAGAGAGAGAGAGAGAGAGAGAGAGAGAGAAAGGGGGAGTTCTCCCGGGGGGGATATGTCTCATTGAAGCCTGTACATCATCCGCGTAAACAAAAACGTAAAAAAGGGGTCGTTTTTCAGCACCGGACGGGAAACCCTGGGATCCAGGTATCAAACACAGGTAAAATCAGAAAAAAAGTGTATCAAAATCAGGAAAATCGGGGAAAATGTTACTAAATTAGAAGATAATTATATGCAATCCTTGCATAAAATCCCCGTGAAGGGTATAAAATTCGGAGATGTAATACATTATTGCCGTCCTACTTTAATCCCCGTTTAGGGTGCTTTTCAGAAAGTGATTTACGCGGATGATGTACAGGCCTCAATGAGACATATCCCCGGGCGAGTTCTTTGATATAGTGAGTGTGTTATATTTCACTTTTTTCAGGTCCATGATCTGACGGCATGAACGAGGGGGTGCGAGGTACCCCCCCCCCTCCCCCCATCCGCTTGGCCGAAGAAAAAGAAAAGAAAAGCCAGAATTGTAATGAGAAGAAGAAGAAGAAGAAGAAAGAAAGAAAGAAAGAAAGAAAGAAGAACTTAGAAAAGAAAAAAAAATGATTTGAAGAGGAAACTGGGGAGAAAGAAGAAAGAAGAAAAAAAAAGGGGGGGGAAGAAGAAAGGTTTGATGCGCCGACCCAGTCATCAACAAACTTTTGAAACTTTTTGGTCTTATCTGCAAAAAAATTCCTATACCTCCTTCCAAGACCCCCTCCCCCTTCGCCGCTTTCACAGTCAGTTCAAACCTCAATGTATTAACTCCAGTGCTCTCCACCCCGCCCCCTCCCCCACTATCACGATCTGGATGCCGATCCCTCCCGATCTATCAAATCGGCGGAGAGCGGCAAAAGCGTACAAGGGTCGTTTTTAATCGGTAGCATCGTGGCGGCAGCGTTGTGGGAACGCAGAAGAATTGAGTGGTTGTTCAGGGGCCCGTTGCATAAAACTTTTGCCAGACTTTTTTTCTGGCAAAAAACAGTCTGGCAAATTTTTAAGTAATGGAAACTATGGCAATTTTTTTTTTGCCGTAGTTTCCTCAAATTTTGCCATAAAAAACTCCGGCAAAAGTTTTATGCAACGGGCCCCAGATCGGCAAGAAATTTTGAACATGTTCAAAACTTCATCCCGATCTTCCAGATCAAAATTCATCGTAAAGCGAGCGGAAAGAACGTAACTACAGCGTAAATACAGTGGAGTGAGCGTAGTAAGGTCTTTCTCAGCGTTGTGACAGCGGCACCAGAATGGAACGTAGGCCTAAACTAGACGCCCCTGTGGTCCCGCTGCTGGGCCGCTCTACTTCGATCTAATGACGACTTTCCCGCTGTAACCGCTATTACTACGCCCTCCCCTCTCTTACTATTAAGGTGGGGTCCTACAGCGCTCTCAATACGTTTCGTTTCCGCTTTAACTACGCCGTTTCCACTTTGGCTGCGCTATTTCCGTTTTAGTTACGCTGTCCCTGCTCTTATTCAGACTTATACAAGTTCGCTATGCCCCTCTCGCCGATAGATCACATCGGCTGAATCATTCACGATTTCCGTCGCCGTCCCAAAAACAAAAAATCATTCGTGACCGTAAGAAAAATTCGCTGAGCGTTGGGTCTAGATCGGCCAATTCTTACCCGATCTTCCCCGACCTGAAAAAAACTGTCAAATCGTACCTAGAGCGGCATAGTTGAATGGGGGCTTTAATTTCAGTAAGAGAAGGGACCGCTTAGTAACAGCGTGAAAGTCGTCAGGATCGAAGTAGAGCGGCCCAGCAGCGGGACCACAGCGGCGACTAGTTTACGTCCCATTCTGGTGCCGCTGTCACAACGCTGAGAAACACCTACCACGCTCACTCCGCTGTGTTTACGCTGTAGTTACGTTCTTTCCGCTCGCTTTTACGATGAAGTTTGATCGGGAAGATAGGGATGAAGTTTTGAACATGTTCAAAATTTCTTGTCGATCTGAACAACTACCGATTCTTCTGCCGCCACGATGCTACCGATTAAAAACGACCCCTGTACACAGTAAAAATAAAATTAAGCAACAGGGGGGTGTAACACAAAAGAGAAATAATAAATCTTACGATCAATTGTAACTCTTTAGTACATGGTTTGCCATAGAATTTTGATTGATATCAATCGTAAGATTGATTGTATTTTTTATGTTACACCCCCAGATCAGGTATTGTTTAAAAGTTTAAACGAGTGTTTAAAAATTTAAACAACAATGTTCGATTTTTGAACAATAAATATCAAAAATTGAACATTGCTGTTTAAAACTTTGAACAGTTGTTTAAACTTTTAAACTATTCCTGATCAGGGGGGTGTAACATAAAGAGATACAATCAATCGTACGATCAATTGTAACTCTTTAGAACATGGTTTGCCATAGACTTACAATTGATATCAATCGTAAGATTGATTGTATTTACACCTCCCAGTTCATATAGTAAACCAGGTTGTTTAAAGCATTTTTACTGTGTACGCTTTTGCCGCTCTCCGCCGATTTGATAGATCGGGAGAGATGGGCATTCAGATCGTGATAGTGGAATGGGGCTTAAAATTTCAGCTGGGAGCCTATGCTTTTACAGAATATTTCCCCGGCTTATATTCATTACAAACTTTAAGATGTATTTGTTTTATACTATATATATATATATATAGTATAAAACAAATATATATAAAAAAAGACAAGTAAGAAAGGGCAAAGGTGAAACGAATACAGAGACTAATGAGGAGAAGAAGAAGAAGAAGAAAGAAAGAAAGAAAGAAAGACGAAAAAGAAGGAGAAGATGAAGAAGAAGAAACATAGAAGGGTGAAGGGGAGAAAAGGAGGAGTAAGAATTAGAAGCAGAAGAAGTAGAAGAAGTAGAAGAAGAAGAAGAAGAAGAAGAAGAAGAAGAAGAAGAAGAAGAAGAAGAAAAAGAGGAATATGAATGAAACAACGAAACAATTAAAAGAAAGCCCAAAATTGGAAGGAAAAAAAAAAAAGAAAGAAAATAAAAAAACCCCAATACATCGATAGTTTATGGAGCATATGCCAGCATATTATAATATAATATTTTGATCACGTTGGCATTAGCTGCATGGCTAAATCGTCAAGGTGTGACAGGGCCTTTAGATACCATGTGATCCTGATCAGATATTGGTTGACAAGTTTCAAACAAATGAATTGACTATTGAAAAATACGGGGCTTTTTTATGAATACAAAAAGATACTATCTCAAAAATATACATGTAAAGTATAAAATCAGAATTTGGGGACACTGACCAATATTCTCCTTTATTTATGTTCACACAATCGGTCAAAAGGAAAGGGGCATACACGACAGAATAGAGTTCTTTCTCTTGTTTTCATAACGTATAAGTCTCATTTTCAAACTTGCTTGATCTCAACCGTTACTGCAAATAACATGCCTCATTAGAATAAAATCAATAATGGCAATACTGCATCTTATCCCACTGGCGTATTATACTGGTGGGGGTTGGGGTGCCCGCCCCCCCCCCCAAATAAACACAGCCGATTTGACCCTTTTTTTATTGTCATATTTTCCTTGAGAGTTTCTTTTTTCTTTCTTTTTTTTTTCTTGCTCGTCAGCAGAAGAAACCCACTTAATTTTTGTGTAGCTTAGCCCCCGGCTCCCAAATATCTAATATTACATCATTAAGCCACTGCCTAACCATAAACTTAACCCTTAACCCAATAACCTAAAACACCAACGATATAAACTGTATTGCAATTTGCTATTTCCGATCATATTGCAAAATGGCGCTATGCAGTCAGGCCAGTTAGAGCTAAAGTTTGGAACAGTGAGAGCACAGCAGATACCGATCCGGGCAAATCCCAGTTACCCGTGATTAACTGAATTATCTTTATTGTCACATATTTGAGTCGCCTTGATGATATTAAAGTTGTTATAATTTCATATATATTTTTATATACAATCCTCCAAGCCCCCAGTAGTCCACCCCCCCCAAAAAAAATGCTCTGAAGAACAGCGCCGAATGACATTGTTCTAATAAAGTTTGCCATCGTCTATTACCTTAATTGTTTCTCTGTGGAAAGTAATTTATTTCAAAGTGAGAAGGAAATGGAGAAGTAGGCTAATGCTCTATATATCCGCGCAGTCCGATCTCTCTTTCAACACGCTAGTTGGATGAGTGGGTAACGAAATTGGAACAAACGAAATTGCAGATTCCGCCATCACGCTACCATCGGTGTAGTAACCCACACAGGTTTCATGTTGTGATGAAATGCGTGACATACTAGAATAATTGGCGTGGTGTATCCAGGTCCAGGTATCATGAGGGGAGGGGACGGTCCCAGTCGGAAAATGAAATGCGCATTGACTAGACCAGTGATAGGGTTGTATTGTAGGAGAATTTGCCTCCCCTCCAATTTCATTTTTTAAAGCTATATTTTTCTCTTTTTGTTCCTTTTTCAACATACTCGTTTTCCATAAAACGATAATTATGTTCAGATCGCACATAAAAAAAATTAAACGTGACATATAAAGTGCAAACGTGTAGACACATGACTTAATGCTCTTTCGTGCAAATTGCAATAAACCCTGCGGACAACGAAAGCGAATGTTCAAATCAAGACATTGGCAAAGGCATTATGTCATAATTATTCTTGATGTTCATTCGCTCGCCACTTTGCATCTGCTCGTGCAATGAATATAACTGTTTGGTGCTGACAAAGAGAAGGAGAAAGAGGGAGGGGTGAGGAGGAGGAGAAGGAAGAAGAGAAGAAGAAGAAGAAGAAGAAGAAGAAGAAGAAGAAGAAGAACTTAGAAGAAGAAGAAGAAGAAGAAGAAGAAGAAGAAGAAGAAGAGGAGGAGGAGGAGGAGGAGGAAAATAATAGGGATCATTATGACGAAGGCAACTATTATTATTAGCCCCCCCCCCCCCGATTTCTGCCCGTTAAAAGAGCTAAAATCATTCTGATGCTTGACAGACGAAATGAGTTTGCTGTGGAACCACAGAACTAGAAAGACTTGTGTGCAACATCAAGGAAAACAAATCGCAAGCTCTAGAGGGCGGCGTTGATGTCATACTAGCAGAGGCTCTGCACACTGGTACCTCAGTACCATAGTCCATACACCCGACATAATATGAACGGGCAATTAACATGAAGGGAACGATTCAAGCGTAAACTATGGAGAGTTGATAATGGATTGTTTCCTAAAATAGTCGTAACATGATATTATATCTTACGGAGAATCTGCTCACACAAGCATCTCCTTGCCTCCATATCCCCAACCAGGGGCGTAGCTAGACTTTTTTCGGGGGGGGGGGGGTGTAGAGGCCACTGATTACCGACAAACATTGTCACCGATTACCGACAACCAACATCTATTACTTAAACCGTCTAAAGCCCATGGGGCACTTTCAATTCTGTGCCTCTATCACATTTTCCTTCGTCTCTCCTACACATTTTCATTCAATTTCAACAAGATTTGGTGATTTTTATACGAGCGAGCGAGGCGAGCAAGGAAATGATGCTCCTTTTCATTTTAGAAGTGATGATTCTTCATCAAAATACGAGATGGGCCTATACGATATTTAAATCATAAATTTGGTCACTTCGCCTGCAGAATTCATTCGCTTTCCCCCAACATTCTGTGTCTAAATATTATACGAGCGAGTGCAGCGAGCGAGAAAAAAATATACACTCTTTGTCATGCTATTCACGAGACGACTTGGATAAATCTGACGTATTTGATCATGGCATACGGACTTGCGAACTGACTGTATTTTGTCATCAAAATACATTTTGAACAAAGATATCTAAATAATAGCCTATTCGGTCACCTCGCTTGCAAGCGAGGAAAAATAAATATACTCTTTATTATGGTAAAAGTGATAATTCTTCATCAAAAAATGCGATGGGCCTATTAGATATCTAGATTATTTTTGTCCTCTTGCTTGCCGAATTCATTCGCTTTCAAAACCATCCTGTCTCTAAATATGATACGAGCGAGAGAAGCGAGCGAGGAAAAATACATATACTTCTTTTCATGGTTGAGGTGATTATTCTTCATCAAAGTACACGATGGGCCGAAAGGTATCTAAATTATAAATTTTGAAAACGAAACTTTCAGAGCACAGGTCAGTGCTTGAAATTCATGATATTCTAGTCTGGGATACTTTACAACAACGTCAAATTTTCCATACTTATTTTCTTTTATATAAAATATTTCATGATATGGCTCCTGCCTATTTAGAGGAGAAATTCATTTTCAAGCCATTGAAATACTCCATAAGAAAAGGTAACCAGGTAATTTACCTAAGCCAAACACGGACAATTGTAAACGTATACATTTCTTTATCGTGGTGGAAAAATGTACAATAACTTACCTCTTTGCATTCGACAGCTAAACAATTTTTCAGCATATAAAAAGGAAATTCTAGAAAAGAGCGGAACTATTTAGTACTGATGATATCATGTTTAGGGACTGTCAGGATGGGGAGGGGATGGGAGGGTGGGATATCTGATCTTGCACGTTCATGCATCTTAACTTTTAAAGTTAAGATGCATGAACTTGCAGTGCAAGATCAGATATCAGATATCAGATAGTAAATTACTATTTCTTTGTATTCGCTTTTTTGTTTTTTGTTTTTGTTGTAGAAATTGTAATGTTCATTTAACTATTCATTTCAGGGACCCTGAGAAAGAACAGATTGACAATGTATAGTTAATTTGAAGCGGGTCATCCCAACAATATAATTTTCTTTCTTTTGTATAATATTCATTGCTATATTTAAATACTGTTATACAATCCTTTGTTCATACATGTTTTTTT
>CM057152.1:1508416-1524991 GCA_029962745.1 Echinometra lucunter | reverse complement strand
AAAAAAGGACATGGAAAATGATGGTGTAGAATCAACTTTATACATCTCATGTCTCAGACTTGTAATGATTACGTGATTCATTTGACATTACACCTAGATTCCTAGGAATGTGTAAAATAATGAGCAATTTGAATAATTTGTTTTAGTGCCATGAAAAATTTACTGACGACATGTTGGTAACTGATGTTACATAACTGACGTTACACTTAAATTCAACAAATCTGAGAGAAATGACTAAATATAAGAATAAGAGGAATTTAAATCACATTCCTTGACCATAGACCCATATTTGCAAATTTTCGTTTGTTTATTTTGTTCTCCGTAAGAAGGTCGAATTGCAGATTTTTTTATCTTAAATGTTTATTTGTAACAAAAAGAAGACCCTGTAGTAATTTTAGATTTTTATTTGGAATTAACAGGGTACAGTGCAATTTCAAATTTTGAGTTCTGTGCCCCATATGTTGTGGAATTGCCCTTCAGCGATTTATTTTGACTATGTTTACACACCGGTTCAGTGTAGGTGGTTTATTTCTTTTGTAATATAATAATCCCTCAATGAAGAATAATTCATTATTGGTATTAAAATTTCTTCGTGAACATACTGAATATCTGAACTCTGATAATCTAATAATTGAATGATATTATTAAAAAGACATAATTACTTGCTGATGATATATTGATATACAATGATAGAATTCACTCTATTGCATAAAAAAATCAGTTATTTTTTGTTTGTGTACATTTATTGAGCAGATGGCTCTTAATTAAACTTATGTACACTATAGCTACTGAGTGATTGCTTGATTATTTTCCAGTTGTATGTATTCATTTTAGCAGAACCTAAATTATATTACTTGTCTGATGGTATGAACCATTTGGTATTGTAGCTAATATCTTTGGTAAAATCTAGTCTGCAGGCACAAACCCTAACTGACACTTTCCTAAATTCCATTTGGGTCTTGAGAGAAGCCTAAGCCATCTGCATTAGTCTGCATGGTGTAAATATTCAATATTGAATGACAAGCGCCGTTAAACCAAAACAACAACAAACAACAACAACAGTCTCTTACTCAGATCTTTTTAACGCGTTTCGACAGACCAAGCCCTGGTTTGTGCCTGAAAACTAGGTAAAATCGGGGTAGGGGTAGCAAGATTAAAAAAAAAAACAAGCCGCCATTTTCATTCACAGATCTATTCAAAACTTTTCACACTCTCGACAATCAGTAAAGAAAAATATTACTATTTCATTTTTGTTTTGATATGATGGCAGAGTATCAAAAAGAAATATAATGATGGCCATTTTTTAAATGTTGAATTTTGGCAAACCACGTTGAAATTATTTTGACTAGGTTTGATATCATAATTCACTACACATTTTTCCATTACTAATGTGAGTTAAAATTTACTTTACATGTTTACCTTATATACCAACTTTAAACACCGATAATTCATTATTACGTCAGAACGCATGGAATTGTGTATTTCATGCACAATGTTATATATCCCTCACGTGATAACTTCGTTTTCTTTTTCTTGCTTGCAGAAGTGAAAGAAAACTATGAATTTCTTGTGATCATAACATGGTAATCTGGAAAACTTGTATTGAATTATGGAAAAATAACTGAATAGACAATAAACACTAGCACATTCATATGCGATAAATCCTTTAAAAAACAGCAACAACCGAGGGCAAGTCTTAAGTGCATGCATGCAGGAAAATGCCTCATGATGGGTAAATGCACGCATTGTCATATTGGTTGATATCACTGCTGCATAACATAGAGGCGCCATGATGAATACAAGCAAACATAGCCAACATAATGACAGTGCTTCTATCACTCAATGGTAGGAGCCATCAACTAATAAAAATACCATGTTTAAGACTTTTTTCCTCAAATGATGTGAATAGATTTAAATGGTGTACTGCGATAATACAATATCAAACCAGACAGAATTATCCTCATAAAAAGAAAGCATGATATTGACAGAACGACAGAAGAAGATTTAAAATACATGTATATAAAATATTTCTAGAATTTTATTATAGGTTTTTCCGTCCAATTTCGCACTTAGTGCGTGCAAAAGTCAAGATAGGTCATTCACACTATGAACATGACTGACAAAGAAAGTGGACAAAATAAACAACCCCTCATTCTACCCTTCATAATGGTTCTGGTATAGTCAAAAGAACACCCCCTCACTGCTATTATGTTTAATCAGTAGTTCCAGGTGAATATGCATGTTACACATTTCCACATATTTAAGATAATAGCAGTGAAGGGATATTCTTTTGACTACCAGCACCATTGTGAAGGGTAGAATGAAGGGTTGTTTATTTTGTCCGCTTTCTTTGTCCGCCATGTCCATAGTGTCGATTTCGCACATAGTGCATGAGAAAGTATAAATAGGTCATTCAGTTTCGCGGATAGGGCAGCCAAAATCACCAAAAGGCATTCAAATTCGCTATTGTGCAACCAAAATGGCCAATTGGCATTCATAATCGCTTTAGGGCAACCGAATTCGCCAATCGGCATATACGAATTCGTACATAGTGCAACCAAGTTCGCCCGTGAAACCCCCTCGAGCTAAGTTACAGCATTCAATTTCGCCATAGGGCACCCAGTTATACAATTTGTGCATACAATTTAGCACATGTATTTTTTTCTATTTGTTTTTTTATAGCTTTCTCATGTTTATATCTTCTTTCACTTTATGAGCTTACTTTCTATTTGTTTTTATAGCTTTCTCATGTTTATATCTTCTTTCACTTTATGAGCTTACTTTGTCTACATTAAGTCGTCGAATAAAAATCATATTTATCGGATATTCCAAAGGGATATGAATTGACAGAGGGAAAATTTCCTTACATTTCCCTTTGTTAATTCATATGCTCTTTTTTATCTTTGTAAATTTTCTTTCATAATGTATATTTTCTTGTGGTCATTTGCACCATCTCTTCCTTCTAGACCTTTGTTATAATTATGATCTGTTCTCTTTATATGTTTTGTATTGTATGTCCTGCCTCGGCAGTAATAAGCTAGGACCTGGACTACTCTTACTTTTCAGTGTGTTTGTAAATGATTGTGTAAATGTTATATTTTATATGTTATATGTTCCTTTACTGAAAACTGAATAAGGACAATCAAGTGATAGAATATCAAATATATGCACTGAATAGATACATTAATCATGGCATGTTTACAATATCATGATTTTCTTTCATAATGTATATTTTCTTGAGGTCATTCGCACCATCTCTTCAATTATATGCATTGACTAGAGATATAAATCATATTACATGTATACAATATGATTTTCTTTCATAATGTATATTTTATTGCGGTCATTTGCACCATCTCTATATGCATTGACTAGAGACATAAATTATAGCATGTATACAATATCATGATTTTCACCTTTCATATTGTACTGTACATACAAGTCACGTAAATACAGTGCTAAATTGAATGCACTAGTTATGAACATGAATACCCTATTGCGAAATTGAATGCTCTATATCTTCAGTCACGTGTCCTTCCGTGCTAACTTGAATGCAATATGGTGAATCTGAATGATGTTTTTACACTTTTGATTGCTCTATGGCGAATCTGAATGCCCATTATGAATTTTTGGCTGCCCTATGACGATTTTGAATGACTAGTTTGAATTTTTGGTTGCCCTATAGCGAAAGTGAATGAATTATTTATACTCTTGCATGCACTAAGTGCGAAATTGGACGGGGAAAACCTATACTATTTTCATTTTGCAGGGAAGGTTGAGGACCTTTTCTCTCTCTCAGCTATTCAACTGAATTCTGCTACCAAAACCGATTCCCTCACTCTCAGCGATTGAAAATGGCTTAACATTACATTGGAATTTATCTGAATTCAATTGAATTATTTATCTCTATTCAAAGAACATCTAAAACATGACTATTCTGCATGGATGTCAGTGTGATTGGCATCGTGCCAAAAATATGCCTGTTAAAATACTTGCTTTCTTGACATGAAATGTGTACTTCAGCGCCAAATATTTATTCAGTACTTTCTATAAAATTAAGATATATTATTCACCTATAAAAAGTTAAGGTTAGCTATGCACCGTAAATGTATTTGTATGTATTTGCTAATTTTATGTAAACCTAAAATGTAAACAATAACTTCTTCTGATAGAATACAGAAATGGATGTTGTTATTAGACAGTTGTCCACTGTGGGAAGAAATACATGAAAACTGTCAGCAATTAGACGAGCGATGTCTATATAGAACTATTATCCAATATCTAATTTATCTAATATATCTAATCAGAACCCCGTAACAAAAAGCTTAGCAATATTGGTCGTAGGATTGATTTTTATGATTGATTGCATTTATCACTACATGCAATCAATAGTAAAAATCAATCGTACGATCAATCGCTAAGCTATGTGTTACGGGGCCCTGATCGTTTTCCTGTAGTGGTAAATATTAGCATCAAGTTTGAAGTTTATACTTCAAATGGATTTGACAAATCGCGTCAAGGGGGCTAACACCTGGGTGCCGTTGCATAAATAACATTGTAACTTTGCCATCAATGGTAACTTTCATGGAATACTGGATTTTGAGTGGCTGTTGAGCAACGTTACCATGGTAGTTACCGTTGATGGCAAAATTACTATATAAATAGCAAGTTTTATGCAACGGCACCCTGAAATTTCGGAAATGACCGCAGACCTTTGACCTACACATTTCAAAATCTAATCATATCGTCTTCCTATAAGATAGCACCAAGACTGAATTTAATACACTATACCTCATAGTTCTTGAGATATCTTGTTAAAGAGACAAACACTTTTTATTTCATATAAATTGACCCTGTTACCTTTGATCTTTGACCCACATATCCTAAAATCTACACAGATTGTCTTCCTGTTGTGATACATCACTGGGCCAAGTCTGAAGTTCATAACTTCAACGGATCTTGAGATATCGCGTTAACAAAAAAGTGGGATGGGCGGACGGACGGACAGTTCAAAAACATTATGATTCTGGCACCACCTCCGGTGGGCGGAGGCAAAAGACGTCTCGCGACTGCTTCCGGCGTCAACGTTTCACGCAGTGTGATGGGGGTAGAATTTAGTTTTCGTTCGATCTATTTTGTATCCATTTGCTCGTTCACTCAGCCAATGTGAACCTAGTTGATGGAAAGCAGCATCCGATGAAATGATGTAGACCGTATGGTTTCCAGTTGAGGGGTAATTTTGTGGAATGGGAATCATGATCACAGGAAGTTTTTCGCAGTTATCCTACATTTCATCTGATTCGACCATTATTGCACCCCGCTTTATTCGTGAAAGGTATATAGGGTTGAGTTAGGGTAAGTTTAGGGTTAGGATTACAAGTAAAATGCATGCATTCTAAATTTCTTAAAGGGACGTATCCAAAATTCAATGAAAAATTTCAATCTACTAGATTTAGAAATCAACCTTATTGACCTAATCTCGAATTTCCCCTAATCAAAATCTCTTAGATAGATTTATAATCTACGAAATGAGGAGTGTGGTCCAGGGTTGAATTTAAGAATTCCGTTTGATGTAAAAAAAAAATTGAGCCATCGTCACAGGACTATCTACATACACAAGTCGTTCGACAACCTTTCATGGATTGTGCTCAAGTGGACTGAATAAATACTGTCAAGTTGCAGAGGCCGTTATCATATAAAATCGGAAAATATATAAGGCGAATAGTAGTGCGTGACAGTTTAGGACGATCAAAATTATAAAAAAGGAAAATTAATGATTATTTTGTCTTTTTCAAAATACAAGGCCATTTAATATTGTTTTCATGCATTTGCAGTTGAAATGTTTGGTGAACAGGGTTGCATACACATGTACTAACTTACCATGGAACACAAACCCTTTTCTATATGTCATGATCATTCCATGCATACGATCATTCGTTTATTGAAGGAATTTGTATATAAGACGATTGGCGATGTCATGAAGATTAGGAAAATTTAGATGCTTGATCGCGAAGGGGGAGAGGGATATTATGGTTAATTCAAGCATTGATAATTGTGAATGATCGAACTTTGTAACCAGCCAGCAGCAATTAATTACATCAGTTTATTTCATTATGTGACAACAGCTTCTACCATCCACGTAATGACAATAATGTAGTCAACGTGTTCATTTGCTACGAAAATTTATTGTCATATAAGTGTGCTTCAAAATGTCCCTTACATCATCCCTGTTTGAGTGCCACTATTAAAATTTTTAATCATTCTAAATTTCTAGTGTAAAAGAGAGTTCTAGTGCATTTTGTCTGAGTTAATTCGTCTGCCCTAGATACTAAGAAACAAGTCTTAAACATTCTTGAATATAGTTAAGAAAACTGTTCTACACTTATGTACAATGAACGTTCCGTCCACTGGCATACTTGGTGGGGGGGGGGGGGCTGGGACCGTGGCCCACAAAAGTTCTGTGCAATAACTAAATATAACTAAATAAATATGAATAATGAATAAATAAATAAACAAAATAGGGAAAAAGATATGGTAAGAACTATAAAATCAAGAGAAAATAAAAAGCTAATGTTTTGCTCGCTCGCTTTGCCCAGTTGCAAATATTTGTAATTTGGATATAGAGAGATATCGTCCCCCCCCCCCACCTCCCAAGCGATAATGTGCCCGCTTGCCCATGTCCCTCAAAAAGAAAAAAAAAAGGAAGAAACTAGATGAATCTTCGACCACGCGTGGTCGAACTTTATGCCTCCGCATTACCAGATCAGAAATAAATGGCACTTCATGATGCTTTATTTTCATTTATACAATGACATTTTTGACCTTGAGACTCCAAAATCTAATCAGATCATTGTCCCTCCCATATGCATACCTGTGCCAAGTTTGAGGTTGATCGGTCAAATGGTTGTTGAGTTATGGTGAAAACGAACCATTTCTATGTACATAATGACCTCAATGACCTTTGACCTTTGACCTTGTGACCCCCCAAATCTAATCAGATCATCGTCCCTTCCATGTGCATACGAGCCAAGTTTGAAGCCAATCTGTCAAATGGTTCTTAATTTATCGCGAGAACGAGCCATTTTTATGTGTATTATTACCTCTATGACCTTGACCTTTGACCTTGAGACTCCAAAATCTAATCAGATCATTGTCCCTCCCATATGCACACCTGTGCCAAATTTGAGCCTGATCGGTCAAATGGTTGTTGAGTTATGGTGAAAACAAACCATTTCTATGTACATAATGACCTCTATGACCTTTGACCTTTGACCTTGTGACCCCCCAAATCTAATCAGATCATCGTCCCTTCCATGTGCATACATGAGCCAAGTTTGAAGCCAATCTGTCAAATGGTTCTTAAGTTATCGCGAGAACGAGCCATTTTTATGTGTATTATTACCTCTATGACCTTGACCTTTGACCTTGAGACTCCAAAATCTAATCAGATCAGTGTCCCTCCCATATGCATACATGAGCCAAGTTTGAAGTTGATCTGTCAAACGGTTCTTAAAGGCCCCCTCACACCTGACCGAATGTAGGCGGACGAAGGGTGACGAATGGGAAAAATGCACGAAATGCACGCGAATTCAACGAATTCAAATAAAATTTCCGTCAAATCATGCGATCAGTAACTATTGTCAAATTTTATCAACGAACGGTAAGCGAAGGATAAATATGACATGCGAAGGATATCGATTTTTCGGTTCACCTCTTTGAGTAAATTGCAGCCGAAGGCGAGCGAAGGGTTGATATAACCCAATAAGACGAACGAACAGTGAGCAATGGTTTGATATGGCGTGCGATTAGAAACGAAGACGAGGGAATAGATCGGGCGTTTGTCATCGTGTTGCTTCGTTAAGGGTTCTTTCGAGATCGGTCCACTTTGGCCAAAGCCCGATGAGGGACTATGCGCGACAATAACACACGAACGATAAACGAACGATTACCGCAGACTAAATAAGAGATGCGAATTCAAACAGATGACCAACGATTTTTCAATTCGTCGGGAAATTTTAAACATGTTCAAAATTTCCGCGCGAATTTGAATAATCGCAGCTGTTAGTTCAGAAGGTGTACGAACCCAAACACGAAGGGTAGATATGATTTACTATCAGTTACCATTGAAAACGATTTTTTAAAAAATGCCTTTCGCCAGCCATCGCAAGGCATATTTCAGGCAATTCGGTTAGGTGTGAGGGGGCCTTTAGTTATCGCGAGAACGAAAACGGGACGGACGGACGGACGGACGGACGACCCGAAAACATAATGCCTCCGGCAACCACCTACGGTGGGCGGAGGCATAAAAAGCTTATCATCCCACTAGATGTGTCAGGTAGTCATCACATTTACATATCAGACAATTTCTGAAGCAGTGCTCCTTGTAAAGTCCCACATCTTAGCAGATATAATTATGCTGCGATACTACAAATCGTGCTGTGCATGGACTTTTTGTCCAAGGACATCGAGAGATAGTGAATGTCGATCGGCGACTGCAATTTTCCATTAGCGTAGACAGGTCCTCATACCTGGGGAGGAAGGGGGGGGGGGGGAATGATTAACCCATTGGTACATGTTTTTGTACACACATGATTTGAGTCCACCTTAAAATGTGTGTGTGGGGGGGGGGGGGGGATGCATCCCCCCGCTATCTACGCCCCTGCAAATTTCGTATGACCCTTGCCATCCATCAGATAAAAGGAAAATTTTAATACACTCTTTTCACTGCAACTGCCCCTAATAGCTATTTCTACAAAAACTTGTTTGTATTAACATGAGATGCATTTTAATATGCGAGATATTTTATTCCACGTGACAGTGTCGCTTGTGAGCGATAAGATCTGCCTATAGTATGCACAGCTCTCTTCTCTAGCTCTTCAGTGCGTAACCACACAAGCAATGCATGGCCAAGTAGCTTTGACTTTGTTTTAAGATTAAACGTTAAAAAACCCCAACATAATTATGCCCTACTTCCAAAAAAAAAAAAAAAATCATAGCCTGATATGAGAGCTCTCTTTGCTCTTCTCTCTATTCTACTTTGAACACAATTAATGTATAACCACAAAATCAATGCATAACCCTACAGCTTTGTTTTAAGATTAAATATGGGTACTTTCCATGTCAATCAAAAGTACAACATATGCCACATTTCCACAAAAATTCAGAACGACGAATTTGCAGAATGACTCACAAGAGCTAAACAAAGTAATTCATACACTTGAAATTCGCGACTGTAGACTGACTGAAATGATCCCCGGTGGAGGGGAAGAGTGCGCAAGAAATCGTACAACCAATCACCACGTTCATCGGATTAATCCGACTCTGTAATGCGCCTTTTAACTTACTTGTAAACGGAAAGGCGATATACGATAATAAGTTAATATAATTCAGCTAGGGTCCGAGATATCGGTAATCGAATTATTTCCGAATCTAAATTGTACGAGCGCTTCAAATGCATGTAGACTCTTCAATGAGAATGGCGCTTCTAACGTCATCATGAAAATACAATCAGCAATTATGTTATAGCTTAGAACTTAGAAATTCATTTCATCATGCATTTTATGTAATCAAAACGTTCAAGTAAGTATCATTATTCATATGTAATACAACTATTACTGCGCTTTAGAACTGAAGATTTTTTTTTCATCAAACACTCTTTATTCGACAAAACATGGTTGCAGTAAATACATTCAAGTGAATATCATTATGCATTATATAATAGAGCTATTGCCATTACTGTGCTTTAGAATAGAAGAAAATTCTTTCATCATACACTTTTTATTCGACAAAACATGGTTGCAGTCATTACGTTCAAGTGAACATCATATGTCTTATGCAACACTCTGGTAACCCTAGTAACGACAGAATACCCTTGATTCATCTCTAAAGTTGAAATTCTCTTCGTGCAATCAGTATCATTCAGGCCTCAGTACAATAATCATAACTACATGCAGGATAGTTATTCCGTCTGAGTATGATATTTTTTTAAAATCGATTGTACATAATTTAAAAAAAAAAACGAGAACGATGATGATGACGACGATGATGATGGTGATGATGCTGATAATAATAATAATAATAATAATAATAATAATAATAATAATAATAATAATAATAATAAGAAGAAGAAGAAGAAGAAGAAGAAGAAGAAGAAGAAGAAGAAGAAGAAGAAGAAGAAGATTAAGAAGAAGAGGAATGATAATAATGATAATGATGATAATAATGCAAAAAATAATTAGAATTTTATTATCATCACAATAAAACAATTCTTGAAATAACGAAAGAAAATGCTGATATGGAAATGACGCATTCAACCTCTAGAATACATTAATAATTTTGATGTAAATATCGTATTGTTTGTCATTTTCATTGTTGCCTTGGTGAAATAATTTGATTTAAAAGTTTTAAGATAAGTTATCTAATGTTGATTGTTTTGATTGGGCTCATTGATATTTCCATACAAGCACGTCATTTTGACGTGATACAAAATCATATCGTTAATTATGATATCAATAGTATTGAAGGAATACTTTTAAAATCAACGTTAATGAAGTGGTGAAGTAATTTTCTATGGATATTACTGTAGTTATGACTAACAATTCTAGTAATTAATGTGTACAAATTCTAAACAGACCTAAGCAATCCCCGAAATGTGCTGATTTATGGATGAGAATTACTTTGGATGACGTTCAGGTCGAAATGGGACGCGAGTTTTGGCTAAAAATAGATGTGCTTTTCAAGCCTGTTCTGTGATTTATGTGGCTCTAAAACCAACTCTTTCGGTGGACATGCTGGGACCGATATGTGCCTATGACCATTGCACATTTATATGTTGCGTCATAATTAATGGTTTAACTTTATGGTCCATAAATGTGTGGAATTTTTTTCTTTGATCGCAGTAATTCTAAAAAACAAAATAATAATAAAAATAATAATAAAGATTGGTGGCAAAGAAGAGGATGAATGCATTAGTCCGAAATTAGAGAAGAATGATAATGATACACACAAACGGAATGACTACTAAAACAGAAAAAGAACGTGGAAAAGACAAGTGAAAGGTACTGTTTAATTATCTGAAACGATATTGATATTTTGTTTTTGCAGAGCGAATATTACGACATGAACGTATAGATTTGGATATTACCCTTGCTTATCAGAGCACAAAGCATTTCAAAGAATTATCCCACATGGACACCCATTTTCCTAACCTGAGTCGAGTGTGCAAAATGAACCTTGTCTACATTCGTGTGGTTCAATGACATGTCGTGGTAAGCTGATTTCGAACCCCATACATTACGCTCACATTGTTTACAGAACAATTAATTTCGAATAATAGTTAAAACAATGTCACGTTCTGACAATATTTAGTTTATACCCAATCTTCCCCACATTCTATATCCTTTACGGAGTCGAAGCTCACTTCTTATCTACACCGATAATTATTATATTTAATGTACTTTGAAATAGGCATATGTTTGTTTTGTTAATCAGCCAACAATACAATACTGAATCGACTATAGTCTCCAAAAATTCAGTGTCACAGTTTTTTGTATATTTTTTAAATTTTTTATTCAGGGACAAATTAAAGGATTCGGATAAATGATCAAATTTGAACCAACTTGTTCACACTTTCTCATCTTCGGGGTTTTTACCCCTCTCAAACTATACTGCCATCAAGGTCTCAGACCTAACACCCCTAGTCACTCTCACCGCCCTGCCTCCCCCCCCCCACCCCGCTCGCCCCTAGAAAAGAAGATGGGTTGAAATTGCGTTTTCTCCACATATTCCCCATTAAACTGAAATATTCAAAATAGAGTATAGATTTCAAAAGTTTTCGCGAAAGGCCATCAATATTTCCAATAACAATAATAATAATAAATGACTTTGGAATCTAAAGGGAATCCAAATTTTCATGAGCAATTTGGCTTCAGTGATAGCAAAATCATAAAACAACGTATGAAAAAAATGCCACAAATAGGAAAATTGTGATTCTTTTAAAATAACATGTTTATATGTGATGTCATCTTTGAATAGATTTCTACAAGACACTCAAAATATTACTTCTATCAACTTTTGTGATGGAACAGATACATTGTTGGGAGCTCTGTTACACTGCAGCGCAGTAGAGTATATTTACATAGTCCATATAAATGGTCTAATTATTATAATTATTATTATTATTATTATTATTATTATTATTATTATTATTATTATTATTATTATTATTATTATTATTATTTATTTATTTATTTTCCAGGACATAAACAATGATATAGCTTGAGCACCAGCATTAAGGAATAGTTAACTGATGAAAGGTGAAATGACGGTATTTAAGCAGGTTCGGTGTAAAAATGTCAGAGGTAAAAATGTCAGAGGCAGAAATGTCAGAGTTAAAAATATCAGAAGTAAAATGTCAGAGGTAAAAATGTCAGAGGTAAAAATGTCAGAGGTAAAAATGTCAGAGGTAAAAATGTCAGAGGTAAAAATAGAAAGGAAGGGGCACCATTAAGGTTGCCTTATAAAAGGTAATGGTGACAGTCATGTCATCACACATATCTGAATTAACGAAATGCCAATCACTGTTATATTTTCCAAAAATAACCTGATTTGTTATTTCTGTCCAATGTATCTCAAAATCTTAATCTATTTTTTGTTCTGATTTTCTGCTTCTACTTAAGCCAACTTGCTGCCAAGGTTGGATTTCCCATTACAAAAATAAACAAACACACAAACCAACCAAACAATAAATGAGTTGTGCGTGTAGAAATCACACGGAATTAATCGTTCAGCGTTAATCAAAATGATACAGTTCTTCGAAAAAAAGTAGCTTATATAATCTAAATTAGATGACTTCCAACTAGCAGTGTAATAATACATCAGGAGAGAATGAAAACGACGACAGAATTGTACATTTATAAAATTTTTCCTCATTTTTCCCCCTGAAAGCTGGGGGGGGGGGGGTGTTGTACAAACACCATCCCCACTTCAAAAAAGCGGGGGGGGGATGCTTCCCCCGCTATCTACGCCCGTGCTACTCACAGAGTGGATATGTTTGCCTTTTAAAAATACCCTCTTTCTTTCTTCTATTTTTTATCGAATGGGGCACACTGCCTTATTCCCCCGCGCTACACGACAGAATACTGTATACAGACCGTGCGAGGTGGCATTATTCAAACCCCGTGGGCTGCAAAAGAGTGAGCATGGCAGAATTTTCTTCGCATATTAATTACTTATAACCAACTGAGTGGTAAAGTATTTTTACTTCTTCCTGAAGAGCTTTTTAGTTTCAGTACATAATTGATTATTCACTCTTCAATATCGAATACTTAATTTATGTCGCTGTAAACTTCATTTCGACTTAAGTAATGACATCCCTAACTAGATAAACTATATCATTCGAACAGAACACCCACGACATTAATGCTTTTATTTTCATAAAGATTTTTAATGTGGCATATAAACACAAACTGTTTATGTCCCCATGCCGTCTCCTCATGAAGGAGAAGAAGGGTAGTAGAAGAAGGAGGAGGAGGAAGAGGAGAATGCGAGGAAGGAAGAGGACGAAGAGAAGGTAAAGGAGAAGGAGTATAGGAGAAGGAGCTGACTAAAAGAAGAAAATGTATAATGAAGGAGAATTATGAAGCAGGAGAAGGAGAAGAAGAGGAAGAGGACAATAATATTAATGATAATAATAATAATAATAATAATAATAATAATAATAATAATAATAATAATAATAATAATAATAAGAAGAAGAAGAAGAAGAAGAAGAAGAAGAAGAAGAAGAAAGTGCATGCATATTACGAAACTCTTTCCTATATTCAGCCCTCCCAGAGTATGTGGTAATGGATATTCTAGTTTCGCAGGGTATCATGGTAATGAAAACATAATTACCCTATTCATCATCACTTGGTCTCGGTGTAATATCCGATTGTTTTTCTAGGCAGATGGGTTGCACGAGCGACAGATTCTAGCCATTTATCTATATCAGTCTTAAAACTAAAACATAACGATGTGTGGGCCTATCATGCGATGACATTAGTTTTCAAAGTACAGAGATATAAACTTGAACAAAGATAAAGTGTGTTTCTCTGTAAATAATAACATTATAAAATTAATATCAAAATGTATGTGGTTTTTAGAATGCCCTTCATTTTAATCATGTTGTTATGGTTCAAAGTTCTCCGCCAAGCAACAGACTTTTTTACAGGTACATAGGTGTAAAGAGATATGGAAAAATACAGAGCAACCTCTGTACACTATTACTTTCATAAGTACATTCCTAGAAGACAAACACGAATGATATGATAAGGAAATAAGGCATTTGATTAAGAAGTTATTAAGAAGATGACAATGTGGTTTTAAGCGAGATCGTTGATCACTCCGTAATACCTCATTCATACTGACAAAACCGACACGAGACCGATCAAAATGGTCAAGCATGATCGGTTTGGTATCGATGTGGGGTCAGATCGGCCATGTGAATTTAAATTTAGCATGCAGGCACGTGTATTGATTCTGAGTCATCTTCCACACGCATGGAAATGAAAGACACTGTCTACTTCCAGTAAAAGGTTCGTTTGATTACTCAGAAATTGAGGGTAATGACATCCTTGGCTGTGTCGCTTGATCATTTTGGAAGATGTATAGTGGACGCTCGAACGTAATTTGCCGACATGGTAGATAAAAAAAGATTCCAAGGTAGTTGAAATAATAATATTTATAAGAAACGAGGAAAATTATATAAAAGATAAAGTAATCAGTCAAAATGTTGAAAGTGATATCACACTCGACACTCCCTCCATCTAGCAACGCCACTGGATGTGGTTGGTAAAAGCTTACCAAAGGAAGCTCATAAGATGTGAGCAGGGAGCTGACATTTCCCAGGTTTGAATTGATATGATTTGATTAATTTATTCACCTCTCATGGGTTGGATAGCCTTTGTCAGCTAATAGCTGTTTTTCAAAGGGGTCCAAACCAATAAGATAAAAATAAACATGTAAAGCAAAACAAATATACATAAGCAATCATAAAATGTAGCAAATAAAGTAACAAAATGGTTGACATGTTAGAAAAATGAAACAAACCAATTAACAATGATTGTAATAACGCACTGATGAATGAGAATATTTAAAGAATAGCATAACAAAAGCAATACAAAAAAAAAGAGGTGGGTGAGAAAAAAAAAATCTATTTACTGACATAATTTAGATTTAGTGTGTTGTGGTTGCTACTTAAATGGCGTTTAAAAGCTTCAGTTGATGTAAGTGGGAAAGAAGGGTGATCGAGCTCATTCCAGAGCTTGGCCCCACGATATGCAAGGGAACTTCTACCATAATTTGTTTTAGGCTGTATAAGACGTCATGTTCTTGGACCCGATCTTGTACGATAAGCTGTTCTCTGACACAAAAGATATTACTTCGGTACGGCGGGCATAATTTGTGAATACATCGGAACATGGTACATGCCGATGTAAATTTAAAGTGTTTACAGGTTGAAGGAAACATATAACCCACATTCATAACGATACGGAGCGATCTGTTTAAAGGCATTTGTCCAAACGGCATTACAGTAATCAAAATTACACTGAATAACAGACTTATAGAATAACAGGGCAGTGTCCTGGTTGATAAAAGGACGGAGCCTTCTAAGAAGGTATATACATTTGATTAGTTTCTTCTTAATATAGGCAACATGATTATTCCAAGAGAGATTTTGGTCAGTATTGACACCAAGGTATTTGCAGTATTCCACTTTTTGGATTTCGTCTCCATCAATGTAAATATAGCAATCCTCAATTATGTCTTGTATTTTCTTGAAACGTTGATGAGTACCCATAAATATTCACTTATGCTCCTGTACAGGCATGCAGGCTAGAAATGCTTTCATTTTACGTTTATGGCCAGAAAATGATAATTGACATGTCTGCACCCAAGTATTCAGGACTATAAAGTATAATATAATTGTGATTTTCATTAAGATCTAGTCAGTTTGTCATGATTTGCATGTTTAAAAAAATTCATATTACATTACTGTCCCTAATCAATCAATCAATAAACCAAGTCGGGTAGACCTCCCGAGATCAACGGATAAGCTCTATCCTGTACATGTATAACGACAATACTTTGTAAACATTTTTCTGTGTGTTTGTTTAAAATTGTTAAACCCTGTATATACGTTAATAAAACAAAAAGACAAAAAAAAATATAAACTGTTCAAAATAACTTAAACTCAGTTTCTGTCGCATCATAATGTATGTAGTCAAGGTGTTACGATCCCTACACACCAACGACCAACATGACCAATGTTCTTATCAATATCAAAAGACTTTATGTATGTAGCGTATGCACAGATAGATAAAACACACTTTGTTTTGATATGCCTTTGTGCCTCTATTCTGAGCAGTTTCTTTTGTGTTCATAATTATGTCTAGTTGCCGTTTGAATTATATAAAAAAAATCCTTGAACACTACGAGAGGCCTGTAGGCCTACGCAAGCCATTAATTATGTTGATCAAAAATAGGCAATGTGATACAATTGCTTCAAGGCTCAAGCAGAGTAAGGTTGTCAGCGTT
>CM057152.1:1428416-1503416 GCA_029962745.1 Echinometra lucunter | reverse complement strand
TCGAAACAATTGTAAAAAAAAAAAAAAAATAGAAAGAGCAGTATCGGATCCATTGAGAGTAGAACATGATTTAGGAGAGAACATGTACTCGATGTACGACGGAAAATTAACCATTAAATGTGTTGAATGAAAATAAGGAATTTCTTTGTAATAAAGAAATAATAGACAAAAACATTTTATTAAACTCATATCGAGAAACGGCATACAATATCAGAAGTGAAAACAGAATTTAAGGCAAGCAAAATCAGGGTTCTCACTAGACAAAAATCCACACACGGTTCCCACTCTGCGCAAGGCGTGGAAGTTTCGAAAGTTTTACGGAATAACACCTAAAGTTAGGTGTGGCAGCAGTATGCTATAGTAAAAGGATGAAAAATACTTCTTGGTAAGCAGGAGTTGTCTTCTAATGACATAAAAGTAAAAATACATTGCCAAAAAGCAAAACAATCTTTAACATATATCATTATTGTTAGGAATATATACTCCAACATTTTTTTTTACCCTTGTTGCCACGCATGGTGCAGCAATTTCACACATGGTTCTTCCTTGTCTGAAACCCTTTACGCATGGTATTGGAACCATGGGTGTTATGTACTGGCGAGAACCATGAGCAAAATGCATTCGGGATGGATTTAAAAGCGGACCTAGGGGCAGAATTCTGGTAAAACATTTGATAACTTTATGAAAAAAGGCAAGCAAAATAAAAAGAGGTTACAACTTTTTTTGGGGGAGGGGGGAATGATACATTTACACACAAAAACAATGGGCTGTCAGATCTTCCAGATGCCTTTTCGGTTTTAAATAAATGAGAAAAGGGGACACAGCTTTTGGTTGTGTAACAAAGGTAAGACAAATTTTCAAGGGGCGCATGGGCGGGTCGCGTCCCTTAATTATGCAATTAGCCTTAAGTATATAAGACAGTCAGTGCGATGTTCTGAGCCTCCAATAAAGTGTATATAAAACATGTCGGAGATTGAATGAAGTACAAGGAAGACACACACACACACATTTTTTAAACACTTGCACACGTTGGTATTCAGATGCCTATAGCACGGTCATTTATTTGCTATACGATAAAAGAGCAATGTAGATAAAATGCCTTGCCCAGGGGCATAAGTGCCGGGGATCGAACCCTCGACTCTCGCGCCTCCAGTCAAGCGCCTTAAACCACTCGACCACGGCACCTCTACTGCACGGCACTTCCATGCACAGTACATCCTAACGCACACCCACGCACACCCACGCACACCCAACCCACACCGCGCACACACACACATACACACGCACACGGATTTTTAAAGAACGGAACGAGAGCTCGGGTATTTGGATCTCGTCTGTCAGTTGGTAGGATCAAGCTTGTCCCAGTAACTACTTCGTAGGATGAGTTCTTACGATTATACGTGTGAGATTATACGTCCCTGTGGAAATCACTTCGACATGACAAGGTGTAGATTCTGATTAACTCTCTTTCCTTTCCTCCCTCCCTCCTCCCCTCTCTCTTTCTCTCTCTCTCTCTCTCGCTATTTCTCTTTCTGAAATATATAATGAGTGGGGAGGTGTAAGATATTGTACATTCAACCTTCTAACCTGAAATGTCACTCGAATACCCGAAGTTATTGCAATTGAAGCCTCCAAAAACTTTTCTGATATAGCATCAATATTTGTATGCACACGTCTGCCATACGACATCAGTTTTCTTCTTTATCAATCAGGAAGGTTGCATCGGGGAACCCGTGATATATACATAATCGGGAGAAATGATCAGCTTTTAAACTATATTTTTTGGACATATCAATACCTCCCTCAGCCACAACCCCAATTGCATCACAGCAAATCATTATTTTGCACCGGGCATCTTTTTACATCAGTGGGTAAAGCATCGTCTACCGAAGAAAATGATACCAAGATTACTGAGTTTGGTGGAGTAATTTATGATATGCCCGTTTTTTTAAATACAGTCATTTTCAAATTTTTGGCGACTGATGAGAGTAGCAGCTGCTTTGTGCTGGGGTGGACTTTCATAGTACGATGTTTGAGGGAAGTCCATTGATGCATGTCAGCAACAAAACGTGCCAGTATGTGCCATACACATGCCATAATTATGAAAGGCCATTCCCGACACAATTCTGCTCTCCACTGTCGCGAAAAAACATGCGAAATTCGAAAATTACTGTATTTTAAGAACGGGTATGGAATCAAATTACGGCACCAAATGCAATGATCTTGGTATCATTCTCTTTTGTAGAAGATGCTTTACCTACTAAAGTAAAAAGATTATCTACTCTTTGACGGTAAAGTACTGAAAATCCACCGTTCCGCTTTTTTCTGGGACACCCGATATATCAACACAGTAAGCGTTATGAATTATGTTCTCATATTATGTTAAGAGTCTAAAGAAATTCTCATCCACCACGGAATTTTGTGAAGTTTCAGCCCCTGAAAGCAAAGAGTGCATAGTTTTAGCCCCCATCCCAAACATCTCACTTGGAAAAAGTGATTTCATATGGAAATCATTGATAATTTCGGCTTGGCAACCTCTGTGATCTCAGAACAGGTTCATACAAAAAAATTTATTCTGGAATAACGTCGAATAGACAAATCGACAGATTAGGCATGAATTATAAAGAATACACTCAACAAATTCAGAAAAAAACACACCTTCACACTCATTTATCGATGGTAATTACTAGTTGCCCCTGGCAACATTGTATTGCCAAGGCTTATGTTTTTTAAATTTTTTCCAAGAGGTAATTCAATACCCACTTCACTTTATGACTTAAAGCGTCTCAAGCATCATGACGATTTGAAAAATACTTACGGGTATGTTCTGAATAAAGATTAAACACATACGTCAATATTTTTTAATTCACATAGATCTTAATTTGGTCATTTTACATTACAATCATTTTCTCGGTGGTTCACTTATACCTTCGTGCATCTTTTTCTCTTCCCGAGCTATAATTGGCATGAAGCTGACAATTGACATGATGAAGACACAGGAAGCTGTATGGCTAATTAAATAAAATCGGAACTTTGCACATGAAGCACCACGTGTGCACATACTATGTTACCTTCGTTGTATGTGAAGAAAGAAAGAAAGAAAGAAAGAAAGAAAGAAAGAAAGGAGGTGAAAAGGGGATGACGAAATTGTTGCTATGGTGATCTAAAGCTTGCATAAGCATTCGAGGTGTTAGCAAAGAGTGACTTTATGGCTATGCCCATGCACGTTTCTGTAGCAATCGATTATGGTAATAATGCAGTCATACTCCATACTGACAAACTGATGCAACACCGATTTCAAACGTACAAATATCTCTTTTTTTATTTTGTGATTTTTTATTGATTCCTTATAACATCAAAATAATAATGAAAATCAACAAAATAAAATTAAAACAGAGATCAGCAGTAAGTAATTGAGAAAATCGAGATACTCTAGGCCATTAAGTGGGACAGTGTAATTTTGTGATTGGCTTGATGTTGGTCTGCTATCGGTCTTTTTGGTGTGACCGGGGTGTATGTGGTTTGTGATCAAGGATACATTTACAATGTTTTTTCCCCGAAAGCTACTCGGAATTGCGAAAAGAAAGGCACGATGGACAGGGGGGGGGGGGGGGGGGAGGGTCACAAAGATTTAAGTTTGACCGTAAAGTTGCACTTAAATTCCTACTTGCGTGCTGTATTGTTACACATCTCAGCATTGGTCAGATCATTTTCAGGGGACGCGCACTATTGGGAAGTCTACCAATGAGATTACGCGTTAAATACCGGGTGCGCACTGGCGTTTAAGCACGACTCTAATGGGGTGTTGCAAGAAAGTTGCAATCAATTGCAAATAATTGCTAATTTTGAAACAACCATTCTGATTGGCTCAGGGTCTGCCCTTTTAAGAAGACATGCATGCAACAATGATTCTGATTGGCCAGTGACAATCAGTTGCAACTTGCAATCGATTGCAACTTTCTTGCAACACCCCATAAGTCAGACTTAAAGGCATTGGCGAACTTTGTGAGTAGCTGATTAAAAAAATTCTCAAGCTAAAATGAAACCTGTGTATGAGTACTTGTATTTGTACTCAAAAACCCTGAAACCAACCATAATTTGGAATGAAAAAATGTAAGTTAGACGCAAACGGCGATTTTATTATCCTTCGTCTCACGAGACAATCACTAAGAGGACCATTTTGCTTGAATTTGAAAATGTGCCTCCCGCCGCGTGATACACCAATACACACAGTACGGTAAGGTGAGTCATACGCGCATGGGCACTCCTTATATCTATTCTGTGCAACCGACCCTCATATATTTTTCAAACATTGGTTCACATTTTTGATATTTAAAAATACTTCCTGTGGATAATATACTTTCAGACTGGTATTTTTACACTAGAACTCTTATGTTTATCCCATTTTCAAGTAAAAAAAGAAGATTTTTTTAAAAATCATAATTAAACAACGTTAGCCAATGTCTCTAACTCTTCGTGACACATCCCCCTGGACAAGAAAAAATTATGGAATAAAGAGAAGAATAATGTAGTGCATAGTGATTTCCGTTCTTATGTAGCGCATACATGTATTATATTATCATCTTTCATCTAAAGTTTCTATACGTTTCCAATTTAAAGACTCTGGATATTTATTTATTTATTATCTATTTTGTTTTATTAATTTCATACTTGCAGGGTTGGTCTGTTCAGTTTTGTAAAACTGCTTTCCTAAGGCACCCTGCAGTAATAAAAAACATCATTCTACATGAAAATACAAAATACATAACAGTTATAGAAAACATTGTAAACTACATGGAGAGTGGATTAATGGTATTGTATATAAGTAGATACATGGATATATAGCACTATTATAATTTCGTTGAATCAATATAAGGCTTTGCATCGTTTTTGTTTTTTTAAAATCTATACAGGGATGTACATGTCTGAACATTTACAGGGAGTGCATTAAACAAACTGGCTCCGACATATGCGAAGGAATTTCTTTTATATTCTGTACTTGGGCGGGGGAGTTGGAGGGGACATTTTAAAGAATAACGAGTCTGATAATTTACAGTTCGGTTAAGCCCAGCGCACACCTTTACGATCCGACTGGCTCACGACTAGTCCACGAGTGGGTGAGAGGAGGTGAGTCGTGGGGCAGTCGTAAGCCTCGACACCGCACACCTTGCGATTCCAGACCACTGATCTCTACAGATCAGTGTTCCAGACCCATCCGACTACTCTGTCTGCGATTTCGCATACGCTCTTAGCCATTTTGCATGCCTGACGTCTTATCAATGCTGTCTGATTGGCTGGAAGATGGACTGAGCCTGTGATCTCCTACGATCCAGTCGTGAAGATTCGACATTTCAAATCCTTCCGACTGCCCTTCCGACTGGCCTCTGACTGGTCTACGACTCACGACTGACCAGAGCTGTGACGTCACATCTGCTCTCGCTCAGTCTTGGACCAGTCGTGAGCCAGTCGGATCGTAAGGTGTGCGCTGGGCTTTACGATTCTAGATAAGTCGGTATTAGATTACACGGGCTTTAGCCAAGCTGCCATTGCATCACTTATATAGAAATGGTATGATAGTATGGGGGGGGGGGGGGGTAAGAGAAAGAAAGAGAGGGAGTAGAAAGGGGGAGAAAAAAAAGCAGCATATATAGATAGACAGATAGGGATAGGAGAAATAGGGGGTGCGAAAAGAGATAGAAAGAGAGAGAGAGAGAGGAGAGAAGCGAGATCATTGAGGGCGTGCTGGAAAAGCATATAGGCATTTGGGCATGTTTTGGTATTATTTTGGGAAAGCTAAAGCCGAGAAAGAGAGATAGAGGGGAGAGAAAGAGAAAAGAAGAGAATTTAATGCGGTCAAGATTTTATCAATGAAAATTATACAAATAGCCTATCATGACAGAAAAACATCAGGAAGTTTGGATCCCGATTGCTAATAGGGTTTAATCAGGTTTAGCCTTCAATCATGTACACAGCCGGATGCGGGGACTCGGTTTTGATTGATAACGTTATTCATGAAGAAAACTTTTATTTCGTTATTTTTCACGACACACATCATTTCAACTGGCATCTACAGAAACACTCTTAATTTGCTGACAAACATACTGAAATACACAGCTGCCTAAGTAAGAGATCGTTACTACAAAAGGCGAGCGAATTTAATTTCTGTATATGATGAAAATAAGGGGCGGGGGCTAGCTTTATAGGCAACATGGAGAAAACATTCTTTAATTGCCTCCCACAGCAATCAACTATGAAATCAAATATTAAATAGCCCCATATCAGATGGTCACAATGGGCCCATTCAATCAAATATTCCAATGGTTGCGAGTTCGGATGAGAACTTTCTTCTTCTTCTTCTTCTTCTTCTTCTTCTTCTTCTTCTTCTTCTTCTTCTTCTTCTTCTTCTTCAATTATAACCATTAGACAATTGTCATGCTCTGCTGCAATAACAAGCAATAATGTGCCTCAAAAATAATGTGGAAAATATACCAATGTGGGACTAGTGGTTAGATTTAGCATTCACATCCATTCCCCAGTAATAATAATAATCATGACAATTTTCGTGCAATACAAAATAGAGAGTTTATCCTCTCATAATAATTTGTGAGCTTTCTCATTCTTTTTATGTTAGTTTTTGGAAGATTATCAAAACAGAAATGTCCGGGGCTCTTCAAATGCCCCCACATTCAAAATATGACCTAAAAAAATAATTTAAAAAAATAAAAAAAGCAGCTGAAATGTTCGGGCCGAACATTTGTGTGTAGTCCCATGCAGCATTTATGTGTGCAGTGCATGTGACTCTCAGCAGAATTGAGTCAATTTCTTATCATTTTTATTCCAAAACATTACAGCATACACCAAATCTTAAGTACTTTATAATCAACCTTTCCTAATTATTTTGAGACAGCTTCTTTCACAATTCATTCTCACGACCGAAACCCACTATCTTAATGATTTATATATAATTATATTTTGTAAATCTGGAAAATAAATTAATTGAAAATGAATTGATATTTTCTCTCGTACATTTAGTTTAACGCCTTGTTGTTGCTATATTTCTCCTTTTCTCCCCAAGTCTGGAGACGGCTAGTATCCATGAAAGAAGCATGACTCAAGGAATCTCCACGCTCTTTTCTGACAATTCTTCATCCATCAATTCTTATAAACTAAAAACATCATCTCATCTTTTAACCGATTTTTGTCTAATATGACTAATATGCATATTATAAGTTGAGTGGCATGTCACAATGAAAAATTCCCCAACCGAATTTCATTACTAGATCGCCCCTTCCTGGGTATGGGCCGGCAATATCAACAAATATCTTGAACTTGCCTCAACGCAGCTGTGGTCACCTCTTCTACATCACCCGTGTATACAATGAAAGATTGTCAAACAAAGAAATTTCATCAAAGCCTCTAATACATCACAAGGAGCCTGACAAATATTTGACACTTCAGCCAATTCCCTAATCTTCATTTTATCTCGACCTTATCATTTTCATTTTGACGTTTATTTCAGTTCTAAAGTTCGATTCAATGTGGTGTCGTATAAACTATAGTACCGTTGCATAATAGCATGCGTTTCTGTTTGAATGTACTGATTTGCGTGTAATCTTCAAACCAATAAGTAAACGAAAAGTTAGTAATAATATGCGTAGAATGTAATTGTCCAGTCGTCTAAATTTGTTTAGCCTGCATCAGACCCCTACTTAGAAGGGCTTTTAAATGGCAGTTGATAACCCGCATGATAAGGATTTTAAAAAGAAACAGTACACAAAGTCATGAAAGTGTGTAATAGATTCTACAATATATCAGGGCGGTTGAATTTTGTGTGATATCACGTGATATAAAATACCTCAAATAAACATATACATCCCATTCGTTGGCAATTCATGAGGAACGTGACCTACCAATAAAAATAAAAGTATTGTTGGCAAACGTTTTTTTTTTTTTTTTTTTTTTTTACTTTTGAACCCGACGCTAAAGCAGCTATAGCTATATCTCCGCGATCGGAGTGAACATTCACTCTTTAATAAAGAAATATAATTTTGTTTACCCAAAGGAATTCTCATTAGATTTATAGTGCTGAGTCCTGAGAGCCTCGCAAATTATTATTACCCCAACTACAGCCAGGTCCCCATATACACCTGGGTAGAGAGGGACAAACGTGAGCAAAGCCCACCGCATACCTTAAGCCTGCCGCACACTATACGATCCGTCTGCGATCCGATTTTGGAAAAATTTGTTACAGCATTTGATATGAACATTCAAACATGTGAAATCTTAATGAGCGAAGTTTCGAACAGTCGTATGGATACAAAAATCGAAATTCCGGGCTATTGCGAGCCTCCCTGTACGAATGAAAACGAACTCAATTCCGAATCGTAGTGACATCATAGCAGTCTTGCGATTGGCTACGATTTGAAGCCAATTTGGCCTTTACTCCAACCACAGGGTTTGCAGTTAATCAAAATTTTGATTTTAGTATTGCTAAAATTATTCTGAAATTCAAATAAGATAATTTTACTTTATCAAACTTTCATATTTAATGCTAAATGCCACTTGTTCGAAAATCGGGTCGCAATCGACGGGCTTTACGATCCGACTGGTCTGCGACTGAGAGGAGATGTGACGTCACAGCTCTTGTCGGCTTGTGAGTCGCAGACCAGTCAGAGACAAATCGCAAGGGCAGTCGTGACATGTCGAATCTCTACAACTGGATCGCAGACTCAAGCATGATGACAATATCAAACACGTGTATAAAGAGTAGGCTTTGGCATGTTTTCAGTACCACACCATTCAAAACCTACGATAATGTAATTTCATATCAGACGAAGCCGAAGTATCCATTAACCAATCAATTAATTAGTTCATTCATTCATTCATTCATATTCATTCATTCATTCAGTTCTTTCATTCAATTCGGTTTTATTCATATCAAAAACATCAAAAGCATTGTCTCATTTACAATACAATACATCTGTAAAAAAACCTACAACGATGAAAAAGATAGTTAAACTCTTCCCTTATAAATATGCACTACAGCAATTAACGAGAAAAACGCAGTCAAGGAAATAATTATGAACAAAATGTCCTTACTGAATTACAAGAGAATTAATCGAATATACGCTGACAGAGTTTTACTCGTCCCAAAAGGGTAGGTCTATCATGTCTTTTTTTTTCTTTCCAGTTGAATAACGTGCTTTAGGTTGGTCAAATGCCCTTTGCTACTATGCTAACAAACCTAATTTTTAGCACAAAATCATTCAAGCGGTTTAGAATAAAATAACGCGTAATGATTGTAGTGACTACACCACAGCGAGCCAGAAGATACACTTCTCTGAATGGTTTCATACCTTTAATCCTCCCATTTTTGGAAATATGAAATGGCTATAAGCTCCCAATTTCAAATGAGGTAACGGGAATGACAGAAAAAAAGCCACAAATATAGGTCTACACTTTTCAAAACAAAAAACCAATAGTATACCCGTGTGAATGGCTATCCTGTTTCAGTTATCTTCAAGGAGATTTTTCTCAGTCATATACCGTACAGTCTTATTTCTTCTTGGTACAGCCATTTTTGAATGGATGGTAAATCCCGCTGAAGAATATCAGTTTTGAAAATTACTTTTGAAAATCTGTTTGATAGTTAAAGTTTTCTTCTTACAACAAGAATTATGGTGCCTTTAGAGTAAAGTCTTTGTGTGTGTGTGTGTGTGTGTGTGTGTGTGAAATGTATTATGTAATTCGTGAATAAATAACAATGAAACAAACACTTCAAGTCTGTCAGAGATAATAAGCCAGTTCGTAGAAACAATCTGAGCATGAGC
Organism: Echinometra lucunter; assembly: GCA_029962745.1. Taxonomy (NCBI): domain Eukaryota; kingdom Metazoa; phylum Echinodermata; class Echinoidea; order Camarodonta; family Echinometridae; genus Echinometra; species Echinometra lucunter. The sequence goes on along the minus strand of CM057152.1, from coordinate 1,493,586 downwards.
AGATATAGGTCACCTGTCACAAAATCAAAATCCACTGGACTCATGAACGTCATGACTGTAATTAATTATACGCATTAACTTTGAATTGCATGAAACCCAGGTGGAATTATTATTTTCAAACGAGAAGACAAGTGTCTATTCATGAGGCACCTCTGGCATTACGGGAGTTATTATTCTAAAGTTCACCAAAAAGGGGACCTCTCCATGCTGTGGATATTACTGAGGTCATTTGTGACACATGCTACTACTAAACCCGGCCTACCGAGTAAACAAAATCTTCCCCTTGGAAACTAAGAAGCTTGCCAGAGGCTTGTCCGGCATAGAAACATGCACACTCGGATACCATTATGCATAACAGGTGAACTGAATAGTTGGTAACCTGGAGAAAAACGCGCATAAATTTGAATACAATACATAGTAAACAAGTGTATTGTTCAAGAACCCGGTGGCACAGAAGGGATTAATCATCTACCAATCCGCAACAATAATAACAATCATTCATCTAACACTATGAACATGACGGACAAAGAAAGCGGACAAAATAAACAACCCCTCATTCTACCCTTCACAATGGTTCTGGTAGTCAAAAGAACATCCCTTCACTGCTATTGTCTAAAATATGTGGAACAGGTGTAACATGCATATTCACCTGGAACTACATGATTAAACATAATAGCTGTGAAGGGATGTTCTTTTGACTACCAGAACCATTGTGAAGGGTAGAATGAGAGGTTGTTTATTTTGTCCGCTTTCTTTGTCCGCCATGTTCATAGTGTAAACTGGCTAGCAATCAATCAATCAATCAGTCAATTTGATTTCTGAAATTTTGTGCATATTTTTGTTATAATTACCTGGGTAGTTGTTAGCTGATCCAAGACAGCCGCAATATGAGTAGCAGAAGACCACTTACATGGCTTAATAAATTAGAAATCTGTGGGAAAAATCCAGAAATAAGATCCAAGCGTTCAAACACAACTTCCCAGGATCGCACATATGCACAGTGATGCCTTTCATAGGATGAAGTACTTGGCAGTGCAATCGTCGCACCAACTATTTTGGACTCCCTGTTGCACGGATGACTGCGTGTAGTATGATAAGATACATTCGAGGTGTGCCAACAACCTTGGACCGTTGGGCGTGCATGGTAGTCTAGATGATTCAGACTACTTAATAATAATATGTAAGTAAATGCTTAATTTCGGTGTAGGCATGGATGATAAAATCCTTGGTTGTCTTGTTGACCCACTGACAGGCTTTCTTGAATGACTGAAGGCCTTTCCTCCACGTGTGTTTGAGCGCCTTTCAGTAAACGCGAATAACAAGGTGCTTACTGCATGTCAATAAAAATTACTTTTTTTTACATGACTTTTGTAATTAGAAAGCATTCTCAATATTCTTTCATAATATGAATCTTTCTTCTCTTTCCCGTACTTCTCTTGATATCTGATATCTACCCATACTTCATCTCATTCAAACCTAATATAGCTTAAAAAGAAATGTTTCAGATCATTGTGCCAGATTTATACTGTTGCTCATAGAGTTGGAATTAAATTGTTTACATCCATTATCAAATGATTTGGAAAATGATTCCTTCCAAACAGATAAATATATACATTCCCAAATTTGTAAGAGTTAAGTAGTAGCGAAAGATAAAAGATCATCATTGCTTTGTAAGCATGGTACCTGATAGTTTTATATTCTTATCTTTCAGTCCTATTTTGTCTATGATCTTGAGATTATTTATCAGTAAAGCATATCTATTTGCAACCCTTTACCCTCTTTTGCTCCCCTCCTTAAGAGTTAAGTAGAAATATTAGCTGTGAAGGATTACATTATTAGTGCTTTATAAGCAGAGAAGCTTGACTGATAATCGAAATAAAAAGTAAACAGAAATCCACCCGCTCACGTCACGAAACCTGGACTAAATTATTCCAATAAACGTTACTTTGCATGTTGAGCGGGTGTTGAGAGGGGCATGGTGCAGACAGGTCGCACAAATCATGAAGCCATAGCATTGTTTTGTAACAACTGCCATTCATTTTTTTCAATTCTGTTTAGCCCTCCCCCTCCCACTTAGTGAAATAAGAATGATCATCTTACGTAAGTCTTTGCATCTTTAAGGTCACATACTTTGTGATTTGGCTCAATGGTTTTCCTTTTATATATAAAGACCTCCAAAATATTCTGATGAACGGAGAGAGAGAGAGAGAGGAGAGAGAGAGAGAGAGAGAGAGGGGGGGAGGGAGGCACAAAGTTCTGCTTACATCACGCCATTTTCAAAAGCTGAAATATGGCGTTTGATGCTGAAAGTTCTGAAAAGGAAAGGGTATATAAGCTTTAAAATCTTGATTTTCGTGGTATTGTGAGGGTACGTTTATAGCATAACTGCTACGTTAGGATCAGTGTTTTGACTCAAAATTATGAAGCACAGACACAGTTTTGAAACGCTTTTCATGTTACCCTGTAAGTTACCTTCCTTTAAATTCGGGCTCTATCTTATTGTAAGATTTTGTAGCTGTGTTTTAAAACCGTGTTTCCGCAAAAAAAATTTGAAATAAAATCTCTTCAAAACACTAACTCTGGCATGGAAATGAAGCTTATAACCACAAAGCTAGAATTCAAATATAACAGCCGATGCTTGAACTATTCGACAAAGGTGTTGTCCATGTAGGCCTATACCGATCTCGATATTTCTGTATCAATGAAAATTATCACTATCAACTGAATAATCATGATATTAATAATAATAATGATATGCCGTTCTACAGCTCATAATATCACATATCACATTATGATATAACGTCTCTATGCGCTTCCAAAGGACTTTCGCTATTATTACCCTGGCTTTAGCTCGAGCAACCGCAGCGCTTTGTGCATTCACGGAATAAAATCTTACCAGGTGCCCACTTACTACAATTGGGTCGAGTATGGTAAATGCAGATTAGTATCTTTCTAAAGGATGTTAATGCCGTGGCAGAGATTCGAACCCCGTACCTTGTGGTTAACAGTCCGGAGACTTATCCTACTGGACCACAACACCTCTACACGAAGATGAAACGGGTGATCAATTTGATAGCGAAATGATTTCTGAAATGAAAAGGGTTTGAGTGTTATATTCAACAGATTTTGCGAGTTTAAGCAGGGGCAGGGAATTCTTCAGAAATCTTACAGACAGTACAGATATAGCATAAATACATTTTATTTTGCAAGGAATAATTTTATGCCGATATCAAAGGAAGGTTTGTTTACTATTACACGTTATTAGACAAACATCTTATAATAATATGCTGTCATAGGAGGATATGGACTAACAACATAAACAATATTGGCGTAGCCAGGAATTTTCAACAGGGGTCCAAGGCGAGGGAGCGAAGAGACGGAGCGGGGGGAGGGGGTATGGGAGGGGAGTATTCCCTCCCACGGTAGGGAGATTTTCGAAAATTCGTGCAAGAAAATGGCATTTTCTGCACACTAAGGAGTATTAGGACTAGAGTAACCTATATGAAAAGTGGCATATGCTAATCCCTTATACCCCCCTCCTTCTCCTTTTAGTTATTTTTTCACTCCGATCCGATCAACGTGGGACGATGGCCCCTGGCTGTGGCGCCGGAAGCCTCAGAGATTACACACGACCAGTTGATGGAACCTTAGCTGGACGTGAAAATGGTGTACGAAGCCAGTGGAACTCGATGGAAGGTGTTTGTTCCTTCCTTCTCTCTCTCTCTCTCTCTCTGCGGGGAGGGGGCCATCGCCCCCTTGCGCCCCCCTTAGCTACTCCAGTGAATTAAACAAACACCTTACTATATGTTTGATTTGGTTTTTACCTGACTGCTGAGAAAGCATGCACGCTTGGAAGCAAGCAACCAGAGGACTGACGGCTTTAAGTCCTCTCCGAGTGAAATGGTACTGAGGATCAATGCCTAACCAAAGGATACTAGCCATCGACTTGGTTTCAACCCAGGTCATCGGATTACAACTTGAGCCTTCGCGCCTTCCTTGGCATTGGCCTATGATGGCCCTAACCCTGATAGCAGAGACTGGTAAAAATTGCGTATTTACATATTTACATTACATATTTACGTCTTTTTAAAGACGTGTCAGATGTCTTATTTACGTCATATATTTACGTCTTCAAGACGAAATTCTGCACCAGCACAAGACGTAAAATAAGATGTCATATTTTTACGTCAATTTTACGTCATATTGGTCAAAAAGACGTATTTATCACGTTTTTACGACCTTTTACGAGCTCTCAGACTGGTAAATATCGCGTCATGTTTACGTCTTTTTACATCAGTATATTACCAATAGAAGATGTCATATAGACGTGTTAAAGACGTCTTAAAGACGTCATATCTGGTTTTAAAACAGTTTAGAATAATATACAGCATTATGGTGTTCTCTCTTTGTTAATATTCTCGCCTATACCTATATTAACCCTACCCTAACATCCTACATCCTATACCTAACAGTTACAAATTACAAGTTTGTTTTGTATTTCTGAATAACCTGCCCATGACATTGAATGAATTGTGTACAACATGATAATCGATGGAAGTACTTTTTTCATTGCATTAATAGTGCAGTCATTGCATAAAATCTAAAAAATCAAATGTTATCTTTCTATTTCCACAAAGTTTAGTTCCTCTGGTCATTCATGATATTCATGAATCACAATCGATAACAACCACGACGTAAAATTGACATTAAAAAATCATGTTATGATCTTGAAAAAGCTGTTAAAAAGTGGGATATAACTGATGTAAACACACGTCTTCTTCTGGTTTTTGAGAAGACATTAAAAAGTGGTAAAATAATAACGTAATATTATGTTCAAACAAAAGTTGAGGTAATTCTAGTTATTATAAAGACGTCATATTGACTTCGTAAAATAGTCGTCTATACAACGTATGACGTGTGGACCAGTTTTTGACAAGCTTCTGACGTCTTAAAGACGTCAAGTCTGCTATCAGGGAAAGTACGCCTGACGACAGGTCATGGGCGCCATGAATTTCGCGGCCAAGTCGTGAAATTCGCGAACACTAGACGCGAACTTTGCGGCCAAGTCGCAAAGTTCGCGTCCAGTGGTTGCGAATTTTGCGACTTCGCCGCGAAATTCACGGCGCACGTGACCTGTCGTCGTGCGTACTTCAGGACCACCATGTCGGCCTGTTTTTAACTGGTGTAATTTCCAGATTAAATAGTGATGAATGCATGAAATAAGCAAGTGATAAATTACAAAAAGCACCCGATAAATACCACACTATTATGTAGGAGAATCAACACCATTAAGGGTATTTTAAAAACACCAAGGCAAAGACCGGGAAAAAATCAATCTTAGAACTGTCTTGAACATACAAACATTACAATGACTCGTCACGTAATTTGAACGTGTTTTCTATAGGATATCGAATAGAATATTGAATTCTATCTCTTTTTTTAGTTTATTTTTCAAAGCCTTTGTTCTCGTGTTTGACAAAAACATAATAATGATCTTACCTGGTATTGTTTCAGGCGGGTGCCGTTTGTTATAGGCCCTTGTCACTGCAGAGATGTCAAAAGCTGGATCAGAAAATATATCTCATACAAAGTGTGTCCCGTTAAGGAATGCATTGAGAGAGACAACAATGTTCTTCGTAGTCTCATCGAATAAGAGCAACCAAGGCCTACATCACAAAAGCTATGAAGGTCTTGTGTTCTGCAAATTGTAGGAATGAGTGGAGACTATTCAAATAGTTGGTCCAGAAAAAAAAGTTATAGTTTGACCACCTTTCTTTGAATTAATACATGTGGGGGATTTGAAGAAGAAGAGGGTCTGACCTTGAGCGTAATGAATAACCTGAGGATGGGACAAAACAAGTTCGAAATGTAGAGCTCTAGAGCGGGCTCAGGTTATGAATTGATGTGTGGGAAATGAGAGAGACAGAGAGAGAGAGAGAGAGAGAGAGAGAGAGAGAGAGAGGGAAGGGGGGGGGGGTTGACTCTCCTGAATCGGAGCTGAAATAAATTCAAGGATAAATTTACTTCATGTGGCATTTTTCATACAAGTGAAGTGATAGATACAAACAGTATGTTGATAAGACAAAATCAATTCTTTTTATTAGTATAATCACAACTAAAAGTGCATATATTTCAAAGATATAGATAAGATGTTATTAAGTAACTGCAAATATGCGGAATAGGAATTCTGCATGAACTTTTACACACTGTGAACGCAGTTAGTCTCAGTGTTTTATAGTGTGTCAGTGTGACACACTGTGATCTTAGTGTTTTGCATTGTATCAATGCGACACACTGTGCGTGATCTCAGTGTTGAACATCATGTTAATTTGTCACGCTGATTTCTTGGTGTATTATATCCCGTCCACGTGACACACAGTGACTTCAACGTTTTGGATTGTGGTAATGTGGCACACTGTGATCCCAGTATTTAACATCATATGAATGTGACACACTGTGACACACTGTGATATCGGTGTCTTTAACATGCGGAACACTGTGGTTTCAGTGTTTCACATTGTGGTAATGTGACACACTGTGATCTCAGCGTTTAACGTCTTGTGAATACGACACACTGTGACCTAAGCGTTTTACTTCGTGTCAATGTGACACACAGTGATCTCAATGTTTCACACTTGGCTGCACAATATGGTACACAGTGGGCATGCAGAGAAATGCAGTATAATGGCAATTGGATGACATTTTGATCAATACCTTTAGAATATTTTTTTAAATCCCAGACGCTTTCGTTGAATATCACGCATTTTGCATACTGCGTAGTTACTGTTAACCCATTCGTGACAGAAGGTCCACATTATGTGGTTTGGCCTTATAACCTTTGATGCAGCGCCCTAGAAATCATTCCAAATACATGAGTAGAAAGAGCAAAAATTTCTACACAAACTGTGCCCATTTTGGTTGCGTCAATATTTTCTGTTGGATGTTGAAAGTTTTAAAAATGAAAATAAGCATTAAAATCCTTAAATTGGCAATGCAATGGAAATTTTAAAATCACCATTTTCCCCTGCAAATTGGCAACTTTTTGAATTCTCTTCATACTTTTTGCCAATTTATATTTATTTCAGATTCATGACTTTTTATTTTAAAAATGTAGCAATAAAAGAAAAATGTTGGTGTTGCCAATTTGAAGAATAAAAGCTGATCAAATTAGGCTTTAAATAATTCCTGTCACGAATGGGTTAAGCCACCACACAGCGTGCAAGGAGCATTAAAAAATGTATTAATCTAACGAATCATCACATAATGGCCGATTTTCAAGGGTTCTTGTCTGCCAAAACTGCATTTTTCTCGTATGGGCGGAAATTCTTGGGGACGGGGAGCGGGCAGCATCCCCTTTGAACTGATGTGACCTATGAAATTTAGGAGTAAAAAAAAAAGATAGAAAAAAAAAGAAGGGTCGAAAAAAGCTGAGGATGCCCATGTATTTTCCTTGCTTGTCTGCGAATTAGGAAGTGTAGAAGAACTCAAAAGCCGTGCGGAACCTTTGTTTTTTATTGTTTATTTTGCTTGTAACAAAATATCAGACTTCTCTTCATACGCTTCAGGACAAATTTCTGCCCATGCTAGCGCACATGAATGTGATAAAAAGAATACTCCAGAACATTGAACCGGAAATGAAGGTTTGACTTTTGATCTTTAAGATCGAGGTCAAGATCTACAGCTAATAGTGAACCATTTGCAAGAGGGTAATCTCTTTTATCGCCATCAGAATTAGGATTACAATCTCAACAAATAAGCGATAAATGTTGCCATAAAGTTTGTTTGCTTTTCGGCAGCCAAGTGCTGACGTAGCAAAGTATTGTAGTTAGATATAAACATGACCGTGGACGGTAAATCCGTGGGTGAGATGGAGTATACGCATGCTTCCTCCAATTTAGAGGAAGAGGGATATAGCCTACAACATATAGCCAATTTTTTTCAAGGAAATATCATCTAAAGTTAGCCGTGAACCTTTTGTTTGTCTGTTTTTAGTAACCAGTATATGATGTACCAGTATTCAATGAATAGTTGTTAATTGCACGTTATTGCAGCCCTTCAAGCATATTGCTTTTTCTTCTGATAGTTTCCTTTTTTTTATTGTTCGATATCTTTTGCATTATTTTTTTATAATTCAAATGTATGTTTTTATTAATTCGGAAGTGAATAAAGAACTTGATTGAATCATTGGTTAAAAAGACTTTTTATAAATCATTATTAGAAACTCTTCTGATATATACTTAAGATGTCTCTTTAAAATTATATAAAAATACTGGGAAAAGGTTTAGAACGGTCTACAATATGTGTGTGAGTGTGGTGTTTGTAGGTGTACCTTCGTGTCGTCATGTATGTGAGTGTTCATCTCGTCATGCTCATCGCCTGAATATGATCACCCCCTCACCACCCCCCCCCCCCCCTCACCCCCGCTAACTCTTCGGAACGTAATGTAAACAGAAACATGTTGTGTTCGAACTACTGGACTTTGTTTTTCAAAATTCCTTTGAAAGCTACTTGGTGCATGGTAGGTTCGTCTGGTTGCATGTTACCTGTTAAATTAACATTATGATTCCATGGTTGATTTGTAAAACGATTGAAAGAATGCAATAGGCCTACGAATACATAAGAATGCGTAGGCGACTGGTGCCATATTACAGTACACAAATGAATTATCATTATATTTCAGAGTTGTTGACTCGAGTCATGCGACTTGGACTCGAGTCACTATTTTGACTTGACTTGACTTGACTTGATACATTCCCCAATGACTTGCGATTTGACTTGACTTGCGACAAAATGACTTGTGACTTGACTTGACTTGCGACAAAAATGACTTGTGACTTGGCTTCAAGTCACTTCAAGTCACGTAAATTACGTACAAAACGGGCCAGGGGAAAAAAGTCACGGTACTTTATCGCAAACAATTCTAACGTAAACTTATAGTACTTCCGGTCCCTTCTAGTTCTACTACACGTTACGGCGCATGACTGATCAATCAACCGGACCGGCCGCATATCGAGCTAGCTAGCTAATATGTGCGCACGTATCAGGTAAGGAATGTTTTCGCCAGCCACAAGCACTGTATATGATTCAGTGGTTGTTGTTGTTGATTCGTGTTGAATGACGATCAGTCAGTCTTGACTATTATCACCAACAAGCTTTATTTTTTATATCATTATTATTTCTTTTAAATAGTTTTGGTATTTTAAGGAAAAGTTCTATTGGCATCTCTTATTTATTATTTTTTTTTTTGCTGTATTGATATTATATTTTTTGCTATATTCAATATAGCAAAAAATATAATGATATTATATTTTTTGATATATAGAATATCAAAAATATGAGTTCTGCTTCGGAATGTTAGAATAGGAAAAGAAAGATGCTAATAAATAAACAAATTCCGTCAGACGTGAAATTTACAAATTTTCGGCCATAGGCCTTCATCAGGTAATGATGAAAATTTATTAAGTGTCAGCCATAAAGAGCGCAGAGCGCAAAAGCGCAAAAAGCTCCATGGATACCAATCCAACCAAGGAAGAAAAGGGAGAGAGAGAGAGAGAGTTAGTGAGAGAAAGAGAGAGAAAGAGAGAGGGTAAGCATAAGAGTAAAGAAACAAAGAAGCGCAAAGCGCCAGATTTAATAACCAACTAAAACTAAGGAAAAGGAAATAAAAAGAAAAAAAAAACATTGCAAAAGTTGTCTATTCTCTGCCAAAACGCTTCGCTCGAAGAACGAAACAGACGATTGCATTTTGTATTTTGGAATCAGGCCACCTTGCATATAGTACATGTACATGTTTTTTTTATTAAAAGTGAAAATACAAAGTGAAAGTATAACTCAAAACATAGACAATATGACACATTTTTCGTCTCCAGTTTAAAATGATAAGATAAAATCTCATCATTTAAATAGTCACTTTACAAAAAATAGGAATTGATTCAAAAAGTTTTTGAATCACTTTCTATTTTTTGTTTTAAAGTTTGTGCAATACCTACAGGGGCGGCGGAACCGGAGGGGGGGGGGCGGGGGCATTGACGTAAATCCCGGGGGATGGGGATATATCCCCCCACTTTTTTGAGAGGGGGGTGGCGTGTACAAATATCCCCCCACTTTTTAAGGAAGAAATATTTGAATTAATCAGTTTAATAAAATTTTTAATAATCTGTCATAACAACCATCATATTTTAGAATTTCTATTTGAAATTGCGATTTAAAACCAGAAAAGCGCTTATTTTTGGCTCGCTCGCTTCGCCTGCTCACCATATTTTAGAATTTTCCTTTGAAATGCGATTGAAAACCAGAAAAGTGGTTATTTTTGGCTCGCTCGCTCATCATATTATATAATTTCTATTTGAAAATGCTATTGAAAACCAAAAAAGTGGTAATTTTTGGCTCGATTCGCTCGCTTGCAAAATAAAAGTCAAAATGTGTGTAAGGGGGTCTTTGTAGGTGGGTGAGGGCGTGTGTTTATACTTAACAGAGTGGATTTATAAATCCACTCTGATACTTAAGTGTGAGTTCAACAGAAAAAAAAAAATCTGCAAAAAAGTCGATCATCCCCCCCCCCCCTCCCCATTCCTCAAAGTGCATTTACGCCGGTGCTGGGGGGGGGGGGGCTGCAGCCCCCCTTCCCCACTTTTTTTTAATAGACGCATGGGTCTCTGTACCAAAACCCGGAAGTGATTTTTTGTTTTTTGTTTTTACGTGCAGCCCCCCACTTTCAGAAACGTTCCGCGGCTTCTGATGATAACTTAAATTGTGACTAGACTTGACTTGACTTGACCTGTGATGACTTGTGACTTGACTTGACTTGAATTGGCCTATGGCCAAAATACTTGTGACTTTGACTTGCAAAAAATTACTTGCATACATCTCTGTTATATTTTGTCTATTGTCGTCAATATTTCAACAATGGTAATGTGGAACAATGATCATATTATCTGATACGTTTCCATGGCTCTTGCTTCTCTGTCTGTTTATTCAGATCCATGGGCTTAGTTTTCACATGATTGGTCTCCGCGCTCTCTGATTTTTAAATGTGAAATAAGAAAATAGCTATTATTGTTGTTTTTAGTTTTACGGCACTGTCATTCAAAATATTACTGAATATTACGTCATCTTAGTTGTCATTTGAAATAAGTCAATTTATGACTTAATCATGTATTACTTTGTTTTTCTGTGAAAAGACAAAGCCTTTTATATGTATACAAATGTGTAATATAGACTGAAAGAAATGAAAATGGGAGAATAATAATAATTGCGTATAGCTTCCCCAGTGTTCCCCAGAGCTGTCATCCATTTTAAATCAAGGGTCGAAAAAGTGCCTCCGCCGGGAATCGCCGGGAATTTGGTCACCTGACTCAAAATAGGAAAAAAATTATATATTAATCTTTAATCAGAGTTGGTAGTAGAATGCCATTAAAAAATAAAATCATAGATTTTAAAAGAAAACGGAGCATAGCTCTCAAAAATGAAAGGCGAAGTCACACTCTTCGTCAGTGCCCACGGTGTGACAAAAAGACGTAAATCAAAATCCGTTTCTGAAACAGACGAAAAAACACGTCTGTTCATGTTTATATATATATATATATATATATATATATATATATATATATATATACCCTCCCGTATATGATCATAATATTCCGTTCTTGTATAGCGCATATCACATTATTATCTAATGTCTCTGTGCCCTTCCAAAGGACTTCTATTTCTGTACTTTGGATATTATTACCCCGCTTTAGCCCGGCAGCCAGTACATTTCATATTACATAAGGAGTGAAAAAAAGCACTCATCAGAGTAAATCGCATGAATGAACAATATAGACAGAAACAAGGGAACAATACGGGCGAATATGACGAGCTCTGATTGGCTGTCAGCAAACAAAAATGAAGCTTGCTGTCAGCCGATTTGTAATCAAGAATTACTATTACTAAAACAATGAGAGCGTCTTCACAAACACTTTCTAACAGCAAAGAACAGGATCAGTGAGCTGAATGTAGCTTCGAGCATGCGCAAAGGTGTGAAGCTTCTCGCTCGGTTGAGTACTTCGAACTAAGATGAACAGTATTGTTCCGAGCACTCTGGTTGTTCAGTAAATGGTAAGCAATAACTAAGTGGTTACTCTTTTCGTGTTTGTTTTTAGAAGACAAATTAAATGCCCTTTTGAGACTTAATAAAGCTAATTGCAAGACATAACATCACTGAAGTCAAATCATCCTATGGACCAGACAGGTACTTTTCCCCTATTCATATATCAGGTATATGGGCGGCGCTAAGGTATTGCGATGAGGGGGGGGGGGGGGGGGGGGAGATGACGCGTTAATGGCAGAGTCGCACGTAATGCGTTTTAACTTTGACCCAAAGGTGAGTTTAATTACGTTTTAAATGAACAAATAGGGTTAGGGTTTTTTGTTCACTTGAAAGATAATAGGGCGGTCAAATGTGTAAAAGGAAATCATACAGAAATGAACAGACGAAGTTTACCAAAACTGCGCATTGTAATAATCAAGTAAAACACTATACAATTATTATAGTTATTGCTGTTTGCACGCAAGGTGCAAGGTGTAAATTACTCATTATTACACTGACAACACTACAAAATATTTGTTTGTCTCGAGCAAACCCGAACGTATGCTGTTCAAACACCGACGCAGATGGAAACGAAGTGACGTAATTAAAAAAAAAATCCATTACTATTTCCTAATATTAGGCCTATTGTGGCGAATGGTTTTAAGTCATTATCTGATTAATACTACAAATAATACCGAAGATTATTATGAAATCACTCTTGTCACCAGCCATTTTCTACAAATTCTACACTAAAGGCAGGAAAATGAATTCATTTGGGGAGGCGCTATAGCTTATTAGTAGAGCACTGGTCTCGCAGTCCGATGATCCGGATTCGACACCAAGTCGATGCGCTAATGCGCATTAAAGCATTAATCTGCATTTCACTAAAGCCCTCAATCCTCTGGTTTTTTACTTAACTTACAAGCACACATATATTTTCTTTGCAGTCAGGTTCACTCTCAAAATATCGGGTAAAAATGTGCCATGGGGGTAATTATGTGTCCAACCAACTTTGGGCATTTCTTTGGGCTTTCTTTTTTCATCTAATTTGATGGAAATTTTGCCCATTCCAAAGTAATTACTGCTTTTTTTAAACCCTAACTGGACAATATGCCCCCGCATTGGGTAAAAATATTGCCCAAAGTTGGTTGGAATTACCCTCGTGCTGGTTAAAATGTTACCCAATATTTTTTACAGTGTAAAGCAAACCAATAACCAAGATTTAACGATGTAAGTTATTTCTTTATTAATTTGTTACTCTCTGAATATATCACGCAGGATCATGACGTCATTGTAGATACCTGAGATTAATCTTAAGGGTTGCTATGGAGGCACTGAGTAACGGAACTTTGTGAATATGAAATCAATGCCTTTAACCAGCGTGAACAAAAGATTCTCTTTTAAAATGAGAAGATATTGGTTTATCTTGCTACATGATCCGATATGTGGAAGGTATAGTGAAAATTCTAAAGGGCAGGACTTGCACAAGAAACAGGTGTTTGCTGAAGTAAGTTTTTTTCCGTGATGAAATAAAATAAATGAATGGATGAATGAATGAATAAGTGAAGTCACAGTAAAAACGGGCTTCTTGAATCACTGTTTTGATATAAATGAGATTGATAATTTAGGTTGCTAGTTTTGAAACATTTTTCGAATTCATAGAATAATTATTGTGTTAAAAAATTCATGTTGGTGGGATAAATATTTTTTATCTGCATTGCTAAAGTTTTATCATTGACAGGTCTTAGCACCGGTAAGGAAGAGAGAGAAATATGGGATAGGAGGGAGAGAGAGAGAGAGAGAGAGAGAGAGAGAGAGAGAGAGAGAGAGAGAATAAAATGGAATGAGAAAGAGGGAGAATAAGAGAGAGAAGGGGGACTGAACATCTTAGAAGAGGATAAAGGGATAAATCGCTTTCTTTACACCTTGCTTCTAATTCAAATATTACCGTAGCAGCCTTTGATAGCGAACTTGTAGGATCATTGCTACCCCCACCCCACCCATCCAGCCCTTGGCCAACGCATGTCACCAGTCATTGACTTATGTACTGTATGTATCAGGTTCAGGATTTCAGATTGAAAAAACATTTACTTCCTTCTTCTAATCAAACAATGAAAAATACATGAAAATTTGAATAATGAAGAAAACCTGAAGAAATGGGGCGAAGTTTCGTAGAAGCACGCGGCTTTTGTTGGGGTCCCCGTAACAATACTTTCCTTTATATAATCATTACATTTTTAAAAATCTCTGAAAAAATAAAAGAAAAGAAATAAAAAGTAAAAGGAAAAGGGGGTTTATGTGCTACTTAATAATTTGTATATTACAAAATATATGTTATTCATATGCATGAATAATGTACGAAGAGAGGGAAATGACTAGATAGAGCCGTTTAAACTGTTCCAGAGTTTAGGGGAATTAAACAAATATTCTGTTCAAACGAAAATATTCTAATTATGTCCAGGATTCATATGGATGCCTCTCTGTCGCTCTGTCAAGGAAAGTGCATGTACCGCAAAATGTTCGGCTGCACAAGAAATCCATCAACAATGGCAACACACCTTCACATGATGGCGCTATACCGGCAAAGTTGTGCAAAGCGCATCATTGTAATCTCTACCCGGCCAACCCTTTGAAAAAAATCCACTCATAATTAATTCCTTTATTCATTCATCCATTCATTCATTCATTTATTCAGTTCTTTCTTTCAGAGTACAGTCAAACTCAAACACATATTCAGACATCAAAATAAAGAAAAAGGAGTGTATAACATCGTCGGCAATAGGTATAAAAATGTAAATATGTTTCATGCGTCAATCCAAAATGAAATGGGAGAACTTAAAAGACTTGTTGATGAAATTATGGCTCCCACTGTTTATATTTTTCTGATTAGAATTTTTATAAATTTCGATTTCTAGAAAGTCATGGCGTCTCATTTGATTTGAGGATACAATGAGATAGGCCTACATACCACACTGACGATGCTCGGACAAATTTGTATCACCCGTCGATGATATAATACGAATAATACTAGAAGAATGATTGACGTGGGATATTTACATTACCTCAATGACAGATACAGCGTTATATCAAGTAAACAAACAAAACTAAATAGTAGTTCTATTACCCATCATGGAAGAATATTAAAAAATAATTAATACATTAACTATAAAACATTTATCTGTCTAATGATAAGGAGACCTTCAGAGTATGAACTCATCTAGCCCCCCCCCCCCCCATAAAAAGACAATACGTAATATGTTAAGGCTTTACAGCAGTGGCGTAGCTAGGATTTTTTCAGTAGGGAGGCACTGGGGGGCCTTGAAATTTTGTAGGGGGCACGCAAAATAATTTTTTTTGGCACATACAAACACGCACACAACACACACGCACCTCCGCCCCCACACACACATAATATTTTCTATTTTGCGAGCGAGCGAAGCGAGCAAGCCAAAATAACCAGTTTTTATTTTGTCGTCAAAATACAGTTTAGACCTATAATCGTTTATATGATTTATTTGGTCACCACTCTACCAAATAGAATATATCTCGCTGGTCTGTGCTGTCTCAAACCATTCTGCTTCTAAATATGGAGAGCGAGCGAAGCGAGCAAGAAAATTTTTTAAATCCTCACTTACAAATGTCTACATTTTTTTTGCATGATAGTGAGATACTCGGAAGAAATTTTTATATCTATTGGAAATAAAACCTGAACTTGAATTTGAACTTGTCTCAAACCATCCTGCTTCTAGATATGAAGAGCGAGCGAAGCGAGCAAGAAAATTTTGAAATCTGCACTTACAAAAGTCTACTTTTTTTGTCTTTCTGGCCCATTTCGGTATATTGCTTTACCTTTTTTTTGCCTGCTGATAGTGAGATACTTGGGCTTTCTTTTTCTTTTTTTTCCCCTACCTCTTGATATTTGTGTGGGGGGCACACCAAATTTATGTGGGGGGCACGGGCCCCCCGTCCCCCCCCCCCGTAGCTACGCCCCTGCTTTACAGTTACAAACTATTATTTTCACAATGCGGATTACAATGGTAAATGATAATTTCGGGGCACTATTTGGTATTGTTCTTACTGTAAAAGCACGAACAGTGCTGCACCTATGGAGTTAAAACAAGTAAAGTGAAATTTAGAGGAAGCGTCATGAACTTCTGAACATGCAGATCACCTTGGTACATAAGACATAAGAGGTGACGTAGTCTAGTGGTTTTAGTACCAGACTGGAAATGCCAAGGTCGATGGTTCGAAGTCCGGTACAGACCGGACTTGATAGACTACAGATTGTACTTGATACCCCTCCCCCAACAAGGTGTTAAATGGGTACCGGTAATAAGAAATTCCTTATTAATGCTCATTCGTCAGCCTATATAGCTATAGAGCTGGGGTGGTATCGGAGCGCCTTGAGCACCTTTGAGCGCTTTGAAAATATCAAATGGTAACGTTATTTGATCGAAAACTCATAATTCAGACATACTTTAACTTGATCACCGTACCTTGCGTTTAATCAGTTTTCTTTTTGGCGGGTCTGGGAGACAGTGTCAGAAGATGCCAAGACAGGTGCAAAACTGTCAGACTTGAGGAGGCTGAACTAGAATAAGGAAATTGCTTATCGATTTCTTGAAGGAAGGGGGGGGGGAGGCAAAAATCGCAATGCCAATTGCATCAGCATGTTTTAGGGAAGAGACGAGGTGTAAGATTTGATGCCTTTGATGATTAGCAGCTTACACATGTCTGAGTTCTTAAACGTGTGCTGCCTTCAAGATTTTCGCTACTTTAACACTAAAAAAGAATGTCAAATTTCGGTATACGATCTCTTAAAAGATCCAAAGAAACTTTGATTGGTCATATCTTTAAAATTATATGACCGTCCTCTGTGAAACTAAGGTAATGATGTGACAGTATCTCCTGAAGTGTGTGCAAATTTCACAAGGATCTTATCAAAATATTCAAAGTACTGACTGTTTTTTTTTTTTTCTAAACGTAGCCTTTTAAAAATGTGACAAAGAGAGTGCATTGACTACCATCATTCCACAAAAAGCGGATACCTGTCTTCTGAAAATTTTGTGACAAGCGCTCATTTAATTCAATTCTTGAAAAATTGCAACAGATTTTGATTGGTCATATTAAGTTTTAGTAACGATTGGTCATATTTAGTTTTATTAACGATTGGTCATATTAAGTTTGAGTAACGTTTAGTTTTAGTAACGATGAGAATTGTTAAAGAGTGACGAGGTAGTGGTTTCAGAATAGTGTGTGATGGAATATTCAGAGTATTGCAGAAGCAGAAATGAGAATGATGATGAAGGAGGTGATATTGATGTAATGAGAAAAATGTCCAGTATAATGCAGTATAAACCAAGTTAATCCATTATAAGTCAGTTATTAGTTTATTTATCGACTGAAAATAAGTAAAAACCAGATTGTTCATCCAGAAAGTCAGTCTATATCACTTAAAACCGGTTTATGCAGGTTCATGCACCAGTCTTAAGCGGTTCAAACAGGTTTCAACCAATTTTTAACAGGTTTATTCTGATTTAAACCAATTTCAATACTATACTGGCTTGTAGCGGTTTATAAACGGTTCATTAAAGAGGAAAAACAGAAAATTATAAGCACTTCATAAACAAGTTAAAAAAAAAACACTTAATAGCTTATAAATCCAGTATACACCAGTTTATGCACCAGCATAAACAAGCTTAAAGCCAGTTAGAAGTTTCTCAATCGAGTGGAAAATCAGTATAAAATAATTTCTTAAAACAAGTAAAAACTACTATAAACCAGTTTGTTAGTCCAGTAAATCAGTAAAAACTAGCAAATACGTATAAACAGGTTCTTTACTGGTTTAGGTTAATGCCGGTTTAAACCACCTTAAACCGGTCTGAATCGGCTTATACCAGTGAAAAATCAGTAGGGCCTATAAACTACTTTCTTAAACAACTAAAACTTGTATAAATCAGTTTGTTTATCCAGTAAATCAGTTCAAACCAGTGTCTTTACTGGCTTATACATCTTTTTAGCGGTTTTTTACGGGTTTATAGCAGTTTAAACCACTTTGAACCGGTTTGAATTGGCTTAAACCAGTTTGAAACAGTTTTCAAAATCAGTCTTAATGATAAATTTTTTTATCGTCGCACGCGTTATCTTCTGATAGCGCATGACTCCACTATAAATCAGTTTTCGAAACCAGTATAAATGATACCGGGGAAATACCAACTTCCGCAGCAGTATAAACCAGTTCTTTTCTGGCCTATAAGTACCAGTTAAAACCGCTTTAAACCGGTTTGAACCGGTTCATACCAGTTCCAACCGGTTTGAACCAGTTTTAAACGGTATAAACCAGTTGAAACCGGATTGAACCGGTTCAAACAAGTTTAATGTGGTCTAAACTGGTATAAACCGGTTCAGACTGGTATAAACCAGCCATGTGATGCCCTGCACTCTTGCGAATGTACCTCTAGTTTATTAAACGTGTGAAAATCAGTATCCAGTTTTTACCGGTTTACATCATTTCATACCAGTTATACCAGTCTGAATCGGTTTATACCAGTTTAAACCACTTTGAACCGGTCTGAATTGGCTTAAACCAGTTCGAACCAGTTTCAACCGGTTCATACAAGTTAAAAGTGGTTCAAACTGGTATAACCAGTTTACACCAGTTTTCAAATCCATGTAAAAGTTAATCAATCCAGTTTAAGAACCAGCAAAAACCAGCTAGTCAGTAAGTAGTGTACTTATCCAGTGAAAATCAGTATAAACTACTTCCATAAACAAGTAAAAAGTAGTATAAACCAGTTTGTTTATCCAATAAATCAGTATAAACCAGTTTCTTTCCTGGCTTATAATTCTTTTTAGCGGTTTTTACTGGTTTATATTATTTCATACCAGTTATACCCGTCTATACCAGTTATACCCGTCTGAATTAATACCACTTTAAACTGGTTAGAACCGGCTTAAACCACTTTAAACCGGTTTGAACTGGTTTAAACTGGTTTGAACCAATTTCAGCCAGTTTGAACTGCTTCAAACAAGTTAAAGGGTTTTTTTTTCTTGCACAAACCAGTCTACCGGTTTCTCTGGTTTGTTCCATTTTTTTAACCACTGCGTGTTATTTTCGTCGGTTTAAACCACTTAAAACCAGTTCAGACTGGTATAACCCACTGACAAACCAGTTTTGCCAGTTCCTTCTGGTTTGTACCATTTTTTTGTTTTTTTTCTTTTTACCATTGCGCGTTATTTTCTGATAGCGCATGACTCTAGTATTAATCCGTTTTTGAAACCAGTATAAATGATACAGGGGAAATACCGACTTCCTTAGTAGTATAAACCAGTTTGTTTATACAGTAAATCAGTATAAACCATATTCTTTACCGGCCTTTATCTATGTATATGTTCTGATAACGCATGACTCCAGTATCAATCAGTTTTCAAAATCAGTCTTAATGATAAATTTTTTACCATTGTGCGTTATCTTCTGATAGCGCATGACTCCAGTATAAATCAGTTTTCGAAACCAGTATAAATGATACAGGGGAAATACCGACTTCCTCAGTAGTATAAACCAGTTCTTTTCCGGCCTATAAGTACCAGTTTAAACCGCTTTAAACCGGTTTGAACCGGTTCATACCAGTTCCAACCGGTTTGAACCAGTCTTAACCGGTATAAACCAGTTAAAACAGGTTTGAACCGGTTCAAACAAGTTTAATGTGGTTTAAACCGGTATGAACCGGTTCAGACTGGTATAAACCAGCCATGTGATGCCCTGCGCTGTTGCAAATGTACCTCTAGTTTATTTAACGAGTGAAAATCAGTATAAACCAGTTTTTAAAACCAATAAGAACTAGTATAGGCCCTAAACCGGTTAATCAAGAAAAATCAATTTAAACCTGTTTAAACCAGTTATACCACTCTGAACCGGTTTAAACAATTTTGAACAAGTTTATTCAACTTTAAACCTGTTTCAACCACTAATTCGGTTTTTACCAGTTTAAACCAGTTTGAGCAGTTGGAACCAGTTTTAACCGGTTTAAACGAAAGTCAGAACACACACACAAATAAAAAAAAACGGGTCAAAATATCAGTATATCGTGCGCATTTAAACTGGTTTGAACCATTTTCAAGCAGTTCATAGCGGTTTCTACCCGATTACACAGTTTATTTATTCTGGTTTATACTGAGTCTCCTTTGATCACCAGTAGCTGCGGCAGCACCCAAGAGAACAATCTCAAGGAGAGCCTCCTGAATCTAGGACCGCATGGCCCTCCTACTGATCAGACGATAGGTCCAAGATCTGCAGTTTCGGACTGGCTTCCTGCTGCCGATGCTGGAAGAGACTTTCCTAAGGTGAATATTTGTTGAAGGTTTTTAATCTATTCATGCATTAAGCTAACCGCAATCCTCTGTATACTGTTGTGTACATGTTGAAAGTGCCCAGATACATTTTTTACAAGACTGTGTACTAGACGGTAGACCTACATTGAGATTCCTGATATAAAACAAATTTAACAAATGTAAACTTCTCGTTTTTACCTCAACTCTAAGCCTTTGAAAAAGACCCGTAAGGAACCATCATTAAGGAGGTTTCCTAAACCCAATCTAGGAATCAAACTTGATACTACTCCTTATGATGATCCTCAAAAGGTAAACTAGATCTGCCAGTTTTACTCCACCTGCAGTTAATTTTACCAAGTGTTTCTTTCTTTTAATTTACTTTTTTACTCTTGTTTTTCTTTTTCGCTTAATCAACGAAAGCACGTTTTTGGTTGAATTTATTTTTTTTAAAAACAAACATTTTTAAAGTTGAGAGAGAGAAATTTTACTGTGCCTACACTGTGCCTGCACTTCCTGTAGCCAAGGTCTGCTTCATCATTATATTCAAAGTAATGACTTTTTTTTCTCCAGAACGTAGCCTTTTAAAATGTTACAAAGAGAGCGCATTGAATAGCATCAGTCCACAAAAAGCGGCTACCTGTCTCCTGAAAATATTGTGACAAGCGCTCATTTAATTCAATTCTTGAAAAGTGCAAAATACTTTGATTGGTCATATCTTTAAAATCATTTCACCATCCTCTGTAAAACTGAGGTAATGTTGTGACGGTATCTCCTAAAGTTTGTGCGAATTTTGTGACAAGCTCTCTTAATTCAGTTCTTGTAAAACATCTACATGACTCTTCTGTTGTCATGCTTCCATTCCGTACAATGTTTATAGTTTTCAAGCTTCTTTCACTGTTTTGAAAACCACTTCATGTTTTCCATTAAGAGTCATCTTTCTGATCACGTCTTCATAATGTGAAATCAGACACCCTCACATTTTCATGAAGGTTGAACATTTTATAGAATCCTGTTCTTGTTTGCCTTCCAGGTCGTACCTCATTGCCCCAGTCACACCAGGAGACCGATATCAGAGCGACAGCAGACCAAAACAAAATACTATATGACTCTGAATGGCCATGGAATGATTGGTTTGGTGTCAGTGTGAAGTCAGGTCGGCAGTATGACTGAAGTAGAAAAAGTACGAATGTCGGAGAAACTGAAGAGTCTGTGAAGAGCGGTTCGTCTGTCGTTCGGTTAACTCCTAATTCTCATAATGGACACTCAAGGCTCCTAAGAATCTCTACAAGAAAATGTTGTAGTTCAAAACAGGGAATTTTAGCAAATCCCTGAGTAACAAAGTGATGCTGTCAAAATGCGTGGTCTTTTTCACTCTTGGCCTTTAGCGTTGCATTGTGACGAAATAAATAGTCGATCAAAAGCTCGTTTTTGAAAAAAAATGATGATTCCTTCCATCATCGCAATCATGTGATACCAGATGCTAGTTTACTCCAGTTATATATCAAATCAGAGAATCATATAGCTCACACTGAGGCAGGGAACTAGACAGGAAGTGAAATGTCTCTCACCAACCAACGACAGAAATTAGAAAGAAACACAATATTTTGCTCACAAACTCTGGCTAAAAAAGAGAACCATATTCAGCACCAAAATATAACCAGTTTGGGTCCCTCATCTCAATTTATTTCTTTAATCGTCAAAATTGCAAACTTGTTTACAAAATCATCTGCTATTGTAATAGCCTTAAAAGGAAAGAGTGGACAATTTGCAGTAATCCATTCCAAATAATTCTACCAACAACAAGAAAATATTTTGTTTTGACCTATTATGTAACTATTCGCATCTCTTTCATCTACAAGCTTAAAAAGTGAAGTCATATTAAGAAGGTCATTCAAGCATTTCTCACGGAGTTGATGTATTGTTCCTCCAAAACCTTGCTATATGGTCGTGTGTCTTATAACTAATGCACGAGGTGAATTTGCAATTAAAATCAATACAGTACATACTCCTTTTGTGATTTTCCATATTTAAATAATTAACAGTGAAGAACAAATTAAAGCATACAACCATTAGCTACTTGGTGCGACTAATTGCAATGATTACTAGAACTCGTTTGAATCTGCTAATGAAAGCGATTGATTTTATTTTATGTCACTTCGTCTTTTATCTTGAACTACCATGGAGCACCAAAGGCACACCAATCCAGGCTTTTCTCGAATGCATCTCCTGATCTGAAAGTGCTGAGGGTTTTTCACTGGCAATTTTAACTAGCTTTAAGAGTTAGTGATATACTTGCAATTACCTTCCCAGAATTATACTTGTGATGTGTTCAGCGACAATAAATAAGAATTACAGAAATAAGTCTGACATTATGTAAACGCTAAAATGAAAAAGAAATCGAAATCGGGTAGAGCTTGCCATGCAACTGCCAAACACCTATTTGTTTTGAATGGCTGATAGTTTTATTGTCTTATTGAGAATTAAAATTATACAGTGTGAATAAAACTGGACCAGATAAATGCATACAGGACTATAGTGGCGGCATCAAAATTTGGCCCGAAGGTTTGGATAATTTTTTTGGATAATTTATTAGTAGAATTTTCAGAAAAATAGTCGAGGGCCTTTCAAAAGCAAATCCTTTTTATATGACATTGCTGCTATGTTTTTCGTTCAAATAGGAACACAATGAATAAGAAATCTTACCAAATATTTTCACCTCCTAGAAAACCCAACCTTCTCTTTAACTGAGGATTTGTCTAATGTCACACCGCCTTTCATCTGATCCCACCACAAAGCGCCAAACACAAACCAACCCCTGAGATGCATTTCCTGATGAAGAGGTGATGAGATGTTTTCCTTGCGATGCCATATTGTAACAATCTATTCGAATAGGTACACTTAACCATTTATAATTATCAATATCCATAGAATGAATATACTTGTAATGTACCCCAGTACAATGTTTGGAAAATGAACCAAATAGATATTAAATTACGTTCTCTAACAATTTAAAGAATTGCAGAGATATAAATTTAATTATGAACACTCAGATTGTTCTGAAAGTGAGTTCTTAACTAGGGATTGATCTTGTATCTAGTACTCTCTTGTCACACCAACAAGACCGAGAACGATAACACACAGAACAAATATTTAATAATATGGATACTGTAATCTAAATCTTGGTTGACTGCAAGCCGTTTAGTCGGAGAAAAGGCCAAATCGCCTTCAAATCGTAGACAATCGCAAGACTTCTACAATTCGGAATATATTTGGCTTTTTTCGAGGCTTGCAGAAGTTTTCGATTTTCGAGTTTAGTATTCATAGTTTATACGACTACTCTGAGCTTTGATCATTAAGATTAACATGTTTGAATGTTCATACCAAATGCCATAACACATTTTTCAAAATCGATTTAGCATTAGACAGACGATAAAGTGTACGGTTGGCTTTAGGTATCAGTCACACAGCCACATCGATTCCAAACCGAACGATATTTGCTCACCAGGGTAATGAATTACATGTTTGGTCCTGTCTTTGGTCGATCTGTTGACAGTCGGCTGGTGTGACTGGGTACATAATGTAATGAATCCTTTCATCTTGGACTTAGCCTCTCCACGAAGCACCAAACATAAACCAACTCTCCCTGGATGCATTTCTTGATGAGGAAGTGGTGAGATGATCAGGGCTAGATATCCTTACGTCAACAAGCGGCGTCGAGAAATAGCCTAGATGCCATTATCATAACGCGATGAGAGAAAGGAAGGACTAGTATGGATGTAAAGTGGTAAGCTACAGAGGACCATCATTGTACTGATTTAGGTATTACCGAAAAGATCCGGAAGGGGACACTATTTTTTTTCGCAAGTAGGCAGTTCTGAAAATGGTATAGACTCTTTTGAGCTGTCAGAATCACGAACCCCGTTTCATTTTCGGAATTTAATACGTTGGAACTTCAAAATTACGAATCTTTTGAATAAACGAATCTTTGCATGTTTTAAAGATAATGAACCTTCAGAATTACGAAACTTCGTAATTACGAGCTTTGTGAATGATTAACTTTCGGGTTGACGACCCTTTAGAATGATGAGTCCATGAAAAGGGAAATGTTGTCAAAGATCCTGAACATGCAGAAGGAGGTGCAGGCGCAAACACTGTCACGGGAGGGTCTATTCTTTCGGAGGTCTGGATGGAGGACTACACTCTAAAAAATATTGGGCAAAAATGTGCCAGAGGGTAATTACGTGTCCAACCAACTTTGGGCATTTGTTTGGGCATTTCTTTTTGTCCAATTCGATGGACATTTTACCCATTCTAAAGTAATTACTGCTTATTTTACCTTCACTGGACAATATGGCTTTCCGCATTGGGTAAAAATATTGCCCAAAGTTGGCTGGACATAATAAATACCATCGTGCTGGTTAAAAATATTGCCCAAAGTTGGCTGGACATAATAAATACCATCGTGTTGGTTAAAATTTTACCCAATATGTTTTTACATGTAATTTCGATTTGAGAGAGAGATAGGAGGAGGCGCTTGGAGTATCATGTATGCTAGTTTACGATTTTTTGTATAAAAAAGAAGAAATTTTATGTCTCGTGTTATGTTGGAAATAAAACCTGAACTTGAACTTGAACTTGAACTTGAACTTGAACTATCGTAAAGGTATCCCAGTAAGGATTTTTCGAATAAGTTAAGGGTTAAACAATTTAGGAAAGGAGCATGCTTGATGAGTTCTCAGCATATATTCACTAAGGAGGACTGCTTTGGATGTTAAGTGGATAGCTCGGGGTACCCCTACAAATACCCTCCAAGAATAGCAAAGGCAATCGAGAACTGTCCAATGCCTTGAGATGTCTTAATCTGGAGCAGAAGGAAGGCTCAGAGCAACATCAAGTAAACCTGCAGACTTTCTGGAAGAGACGGAGCGGTAAACGAGGAATTTTTGTTTCGTTGTGAAGTATTCATGGAACTAATTTACATGTAAAAAGTGATATCTCAGAGTGCTATTATTGGTACCCCTGCAAATATCTTGGGAAAGATGAGGGGTAAACGATGAAAGGCTCATTGTCTTTACGGTCTTAGCATACACACATGGCTTGTAAAATGAAAGATGCACTCCTTGCTCACCTCTAACTAGAAATAATCTTTTAAAAAAAGAAAGAAAACAAATACAAAACAGATAAGAGCATCCCTCGGTTCCTGTATTCATACCCCATGTTAAAAATCACTTCAATCGTAAGACTTTAATGTTGAGCAATGATGGAAAAATACAGACTGAATATCAAATTTAAATGTCATTTCCTTCTTAATGAACGTTATCGGTAAGCGCACTTTTGGAAATGATTCTAAAATTGAAATAGGCTGCAACAGATTGTCTAACCAGACAAGACTTCATGTCGATATTCGGAGATGATTCGAAAACATATTAATACATTCATGTCCTTGCATTATTCATCTCGCTGACGAGTGGAAAACGTAATCAAATATTCACATCAATCACAACGGTTGTATGCTTTCATTTCTGCTTTCAGACTGCAGGATGATATTGGGATTAAGTCGGTATATCCCGAGATTGACCGGAGGTTGTAAAGAAGGAAAACCAGGTATCACAGGAGAAAAGCGGGATGAGGGTAATTTGGAGGATGAGAGAGAGAGACAGAGAGAGACAGAGACAGAGAGAGAGGGTAGAGAGAGGTAGGAGTGATTCGGATGAAAGTAAAGAGGCAGAGAAATATAAGGCAACCAAGAGAGGGCGTAAGGTATCGAGGGGAGGGAATGAGATAGAAAGATAAAGAGGGAGAGAGAGAGAGAAAGCGAGAGAGAGAGAGTGGAGGGAGGGGTTGCAGAGAAAATGGATTGTCTTCTTAAACAGGTGACGTGTAATGTCATTAAACTTTAGCAGATCCCCTGCCCCAGGCGCTACCAATCAGACTGATTGCTACCCTATAGATTTTAGGAGCCCCTTTCAACTCTCCCAGTTAATGTCATCAATTAAAAGACGGGAGAATTTTGAAAGCATTCCATGTTCCTTCCCTCTCTCTGCCCAAACCAGAATCAATAGGCGGCATACTCTGCAGACGTCAATACGGTGAACAAAACCTCGGAGGGGTATGATAATAAACTCCATGTTATCCGCGCGCATATCCAGACCTACGATCGTCACTCTTTCGAGAGCTAGAAGGACGTTAAATCTCTGTTTAAAGTCTACCAATGACCAAAATACATTCTGCTCGGTATGCCTTTAAATATTTCCTCCATGAAAAGATATTACAAATTCAGATTCACTCTCAATATAGCAGTGACTGGTAACCTGTAAAACTATGGTGTAGAACCTATGAGTAGAACGAGTAGAACAGTAGACGATCGCGTACGTGCGCGCAAAATTCATAGCGTTTACGGAACCTAAGTCTGACTCGGGTTCCGTTTGTCAGCTTTAATATCAATGCTTTATTTTCTTCATACTTCTCAACCGTTAACAACAGATCACGCGACGGTGTTTGATAAAGTTGTTCGTAAAGTTACCAATGACTTTACGAACGACTTGAATATGGCAAGTCCATCATTATAAATGACCCAGGAGGCCAGTCACTTATGTCCTGTAGACACGCGTGACCACGAGTTTTCCAAAAACCACCCTAAACAAGTTTTACCCAATGGTCAAAATCACCACTTTTCAATTTTTTTTTGGAGCATCTTCTAGAAAAATTTACCCCCTAAAAGAGTTTAACTTCCTCGAACATACCCTCTTTCGTAGATTGGGGTCTTTAAGTACGCGATTTATCGCTCTTCTGGTTCTCATCAGAGTGACGGACGGTCATACAAAAGATAATTTTTCCCTCCAGTTGATCATAGTGACTGAGCAGATTTGATTCCGATTGGTGTTTTTCATACCCTTTATGGTCCCATCTCGTCCTCCCCTCTTTTCGACCACACTCGGCTTATCTTACGTCTTCTGTTACACTTGAATGCGTCAGAGTATCTCCTTACTTCTATTTCTCCTCATTATGGTCCTTCTCATCTTCCATATGCGTCCATTGTCATCTTCAAGTACGTCACTCCCCAATCTTCTGTAGAAAGGCAAGTGCACTTATAAATTACATCTAAATTTGTGTATGGTTGCTCTTAAACAAACCGTCATTGATTATGAACTTCATATCCTTCACGATTATCATCTATGCTGAAACCAATGTGAAAAAAGGACATATAGTGGCACACTGTTAAATTGATTTCGTTTGCATGAGTTGAAGAAAAGCAACTTACAAGCAACACTCGCAATTAAAAATAATGGGTGGGATCATTCTAGTATAGATGTGATCCATTTAATTTCATTAAGAAACAACATTAAAGACATAAATTACTTTTCAGTGAAACAAATCAATAGGGTCGATAATGAAAAGTAAACCCATTTCTTTGACCTTCAATTCCATCAAGGTCTCCACCATCATGATCATATACATCTCTTGATATCTTCTTCGGACTGCAAGCACAACGATTATCATGCGATTATGAACTTCCAGCCAGAATACGATTATACCAGACGGGTATTGATGTTTGATTGTCTGTAAATACTCGAGAGTGTCATGTTACAGCACTTTGATCGTTTGTGCTTGGATCTAGCTGCTTTTGCCTTTGACGATCGCCCCGTGTTCAACCTCACCATTTTTTTTTTTTTTTTTTGCCTTTTCTCAGTCTTATTCATCTTGACTCACCTTTATGAAAGCTCATGTAATGTTATTTTCAGATGAAATTGCATTGTGCTTAATCTGACAGAAATAAGATTATTTGAAATTTTCCTAGCCAAACGGATAATTAAGTTTGATCGTCTGCTTTGCTGGAGACTGTTGTTTGCGGAACATCTACTCCAAATAACTTTAGAGTGGAGATATTACACGTATGCTATAGTCCCTGAGTGGCAAACTTTAAACCCGTCACGTAGCCTACTGTTTTGTTCTAGCTTCTGTCGCGTTGATTGCTTTTTCTCTTATAATTTTAAAATTCCCTTTTCTTTCTTTGTCCCCCAGCTGATTATTTCATCCCATTGTAATCTCATTGATATTACATTTTACCACCTACAAATCTCCAGTGTGTTTGTTTTCACACTCTGACATACAATCACCATTTTTGACAGATTTTTCAATCTAATTGTCTGCGTTGCTTGAGAGTGTTGATTGCAGATATTTAATATCTACTCCAGATAGCTAGCTGCAGAGATGGAGTCGACGTTACAAGCGTGAAGGAGTTCCTGAATCTCAAAACTTAAACCCGTCACGTATTATTATTGTTTAGTGTTTGAATGGATCGGGACTAAGAAGAGTTGCTTGACTGGATTCTATTTGATAATGCTTGAATTCATGCTTGAATTTTAAATCTTGTTCAAAAGATTGTTATATAAGAAAGTGCCAAACCTCTGCGTTTTTTGTGTGTTTTTGTTTTTAGTTGTTGTTATTTTTATTTTTTATTTTTTTGGTGCCAATGGAATATGAAAGGGCCAAAAAATAAATAACAAAAAATAAAAAGCTGAGTGCCGAGGAAATTTTCTTTCCTCTATGGCAGCAAAAAAGAGTGCATGTTGGGTCAATCGGATTCTTACAACGTTAGCGCAAAATATGACGTCACGAGTTTGGCTGGAAGATTTTTGCCAAATTTAACTTTATAAAATTTGGGTGTGACCTGTTATTAACGAGTTGTTAAAAAACAACAACAAAACACGAGGGTTTTCTGCGGGGGATTGCCCCTTGAAATCTGAATGAGCCTCTATCATTTATCATGCATGAAGTCTTGTTAACATTGTCTAACATTTATTAGAGCTCATTTTCTACTTCTATTACACCAAATTGTATTTGATTTAATCTTTAAATACTAAAATTTGGAAAAATGTGATCTGCCTATATTGTTCACAGATTGAAAGTTTTGTTTTTATTTGTTTTTGTTTATTTGTTTACCATTTTTACAATTCAGTGAAAATAGGAAGAGAAAAGAGGGAGAAAGAAAGAGAGAAATGTGATCGAGAGAGAGAGAGAGAGAGAGAGAGAGAGGCAGGCAAGGAAGGGCGAGGCAGGGGATTGCTCATACCCACGAAACTATCACATGCTTCTTTTCTTATTACCTTTCCCCCCAATCTTTTCCAATCCCACTCTCACTCTGTTCATTGCAACCGTTCCATTGTCACTCCTGGCATTTCTGTTTCCAGTAATGGTAGTGCTAAATAAACAGGGTTGTCCATATTTAGACTAAATCCACGTAATATTTTATGCACAAGCGAACTCTAATTGAACCTTTCCATCACTTTCCATTAGGCGACAGACATCATATATCTTCTGAATTCATTACCATTGCCACAGTTACGCATTAGTCATGCCAGTATGCAAAGGAAAAATACACAGAAAATAATGAAATATATTGGTTCCACTTCTGTAAAATATAAAATGTGTTTTCCCCCAGATCATTTAAAATCATATTTCAAACTGCGCTTGCTGAGTGTAAGTTACAAGAATGCGTTTTCATTAACCATAGAATTATTTATCTCTAAAATAACAAAATTTAAAGTCCATGGAAGTAATGGCACGGGTCATGATAATAAGAAGAAAAAAGTCGTTTACTGAAAATCCATTTTGACATGTAAGAATAGGTCAAAATATAAATCTTCATTGAGACTGTATAGATCTAAAAGCTCACCATCTCACTCGTTAAATGTCCTCTTCATGAGCAAAACATCATATTGGATAATATTGGTTGTATCGCAGACGACATTTACATTTATGATTTATAAGTCTTTGGGCATGGGAGTGGGGGTATGAAAAATATATTATGGGCGTATGGATGAAAAATAAAGCCCTATTTCCTTATTCAGTAGACTGCAAAAAAAGATTGTTTTATTTCCTAATTTGGAGACGTCTATATTTAGGGCTTGAAGACTTCAGAACTACAAATTATGTTCGGAAAATGATATGTCTCTATTCTACCATTCCTGGCAATGATGGCTGGGAAACGAAATCCACAACATAGTACGGTACGACAAGTAAATAAGACGGCTGGACGTAAAAGTTTTATTTAATCCCAGCCACCGAGACGCATTCTTGAGCAGTTTCCATTTGATATAGTATGCTCCGTCAAGTAACATAGAAAAGAAGAATTACTATCCATGCATACTCCCTGCTTCGGTCTAATAAAACCTCAGTCGAAGTAAAGCATCGAGACTGCATCCCTGTAATTTTGGCTCATCTCTGAGGAACCGCCGAAACGCATGAGTTGCTGGCATACTATACATCAAACAATATTTTTGTAGCGAAGAAACCTGAATTGGAAAGCCATATCCCAAATTGTATCCCTGCATGCCCGAAATCAGTGCAAATAAGTGGGGGTTAGAGAAAGTGAGAGGGAGAGAGAAAGGGAGAGAAAGGGGTGGAGAGAAAAAGGGGTGGAGAAAGAGAGGAAGAGAGAGGGAGAGGAGGAGAGAGATGGGAGCTTTGACGAAGAACCTGTGAGCAAGACATTTTACAGTGTCGTGTTGAATTCGGAAGGAAATTAAGCAGAGAGAACATAAGACAAACTCACAGTACAAGCTGAATTACGGAAAGATGAGTTAGGTAAATGAGGAAATATTATTCAATGAATCAAATACGAGATACAGACAGAGTGGGAGAGAGAGAGAGTGGGAGAGAGAGACATAGAAAGGGGAGACAGAAAGAGGAGAGCAGATGAACAATGAGGAGAGCCCTCATCGCATTTTTTTGGAGGGGGGTATTACTAAAAACTGGTGGTAGTAATTGTTTACATCTGTTTAATATATCTAATATTTAATGATTTGATTTTATTGTTATGCAAATTGAATAAACATAAACATAAACATAAACAAAGAAAGCCGATGAGAAGAAACCATTAAAACGAAACTAAAGAGAATTTATGCATTCGACGGTATTCACTATCAGCGTACTCAACACGATACAATTTTATGAAGAAAGATAAAAACAGGACTATTGCCATCTTTTCTTCAGAAAAAAGCCCATTACCTCATCACTGCCGAAATTCAAACCTCGTTTTCTTGACCTAATTCTCTTTCAGGCCCAGGAAATTCCTTTCAAAATTTCTACTGTTTTGGCGCTCATTAAACCAATCCTCTCTTTTTTTTTCTTTTTGGGACAAGCATTTCTCTCCGTTTCTCTCCGGACGTCAAGAAGCAATGATCCATCACGTCTGGAGATTCGAGTTCAGTGATAATACCCTACTCACACCAACAAAACCGACGACAGATCGAACAAAAAACATTTCATTACCCCTATGGCCAGGAACCGATCGGTTTGGGTTGGTTTGGAATGAGTTTCGTGGTGTGTGACTGAGCGGTGTAACGTAATGTGACACTGGTATGATTGGAAGTAACGGGCTACATGCCTCAGTCTTAAAGACAAAATGACACCACATTGATAACATAAGGAACAAAACATTACCCCCGCATCGCCAGAACTGGTCTATAGCATGTCGGTTTTGAGTCGGTTTCGCCGTGTGATTGGGGTTATGACACTAAGGTGATGTGAGGTATCGCCTGTGTATACTTCATGTTCCAGTCACACCGACGGGACCGACACAAAATCGAATAGTTTTACGTTAATCCCAGCAGTGGCGTAATGAGCCAAATATAATGGGGGAAGTGGGCTGCGCTATCCTCCCAAGAAAAATAGAAGGGGTCCAGCTGCTGACAAT
Source organism: Echinometra lucunter (assembly GCA_029962745.1). Taxonomy (NCBI): domain Eukaryota; kingdom Metazoa; phylum Echinodermata; class Echinoidea; order Camarodonta; family Echinometridae; genus Echinometra; species Echinometra lucunter. The sequence continues at coordinate 1,461,490 of CM057152.1, read as the reverse complement.
AACAAAAAGTCCTCAATGAAGATGAAGAATAAAAGAATAAAAATGGTCCAAATAGGCTAGATATTCAACAAAATTCAATGTAGGTGCAATGTTGAAGAGATACAAACAATTATCATTGTTGTTATTATAATTTTTTTTTAAAAAGCTTTGTCGTGAACATTTTTGAAGGCAGCAGCCCCCGAACCCTCCAACAGTATGAGTCTCTCAGTGTCCAACAATCGGTCAATTTGGCATCAGTTTGCCAGTGAGAGTGAGATTTGGAAAGTTTAATTTAATCTAGGATAAAATTAGTAACCGGTTGTAATACTTCAGTAACACCGTCATATGGGCCTACCCCCCCCCCCCCCCGGCCAAAAATCGATTTAGGTTCTGTTTGTTGTCGGTTTTGCAGTGTGACTGAGGTGTAGATGTGACGCTGAGGTGATGTGAGGTTACCGGCTGTTTAGCCGAAGATCTCTTCTTAAGATCCAACTCGCTAATGCACCCAAGTAATCAGCCAACCATTGAACGATCTTACCACAGCTTATAGCATCGGACGACTCGAGTAGAAAACAGGACGCGTAATTGATTATCAGGGACTATTGCACTTGACTTGAGGGTTGAAAGCTACGGGGAAAGAACGACTGTATCCTCCAAAGCCAGGTCTGAAGTGCGACGATGAAGAATTAGGACGAAAACGAATGGTGTAATGCGAGAGCCGTGATGAATTTGGGATTTCAATTCGCCGAGTGGTTTTATAATCTGATATCTTATTCTGGAGCCACGGTAGGCAAGGAAGAAACATATATACTCCATAGCAAAACTAACGCACCAATAGCTGCAGAGGAAGAAGTTTCATTTGAAGCAGTCGATTAGAGGGCATGGGTTATTGAGCACTTTGGCAGTTTTGTTTTAATACAGTCATGAGAATGAAAATGGCTAGAATCTAAACGCACTAGACTCCTACACTAGAAGTCTCCCAAAGCCCAGCAAATGTTCGAGAACTCAGAGGTCCGTCAAAAGAAGAATCAACCATCGGCATGAGAACTAGCAATGCTAGGCCAATGCACTTTAAAACATAATTATGAGTAGCTGAATAACATGGGTCGTGCATTATAGCGAGCGTAAACTGTCTTGAATCAGCGGGGGTCAGATCACGATCATGCAAAAAACATGAACAACGCTCATAATTCCATGACGAAACAATGTAATGGTAAAAATGGTAGGCATTGTCTTGGTAGTACGACTCATAAAAGACGGGTAGTTCAGTGTGTACGTGCATCATGCAGTCGCCCAACATTATGTACAGAAGTTATGAATGTTCTTGTTTTCACGCTAAAGTGCTTCGAGAAATGTATGCCCATACTCTCAACATTATCACGAACGCAAAACTATCAATAATAATCATACAAGCGGAATTAAGTTGCCTAGTTTTCCACACTAAGAGTCATGCTAATGGGGACAGGTTCATTATTTTTCGCTTCATACCTCAATGTTATTTGCTGTTAATTAAAAAAAAACACCCAAAACACATTAAACTGTTTTGCAGAGTGACATCCTTGTTCCCGCTTTCAATTGATTCCTGTGAGAGCTGCTAGGCTGGTCGAAATAAGACCCCTTTCATGTTAATCAAATTTCTAGGACCGTTGTAGGCCTATATGCCTCTGTACCATTCCTATTGCCTGTGGGCTAAGGGTGGTAAGAGAGAAAGTACTTTCCACACCGACTCTAAACCGAGTGATTATTAGCCATTAGATGTAATTTTTGTTCGGTCTGTTATGGGCTTGGTATCGATCTTGTTAGTGTGACTGTGAGATAAGATGCCATTCCGTGGTGACCAAAACCATCCTGCCCGGAGGAGAGTGTTTCCACTTTCATCTCCCGAAGACAGATGATCGCATCCGGTATCATTGAGATATCCCGGTCACACGGGGCTGAAAGCAGGCAAAATGAAAATTATTGCACTTAGCATTTTGCACGCATTTGTATTAATATGCCTAGCGTGATAATTCATTTTGATGTATGATTGAAAAGCAATTTAGATAAAATGAAATGTCTTGCCCAAGGACATAAGTGAAGTGTCGGGGATCGAACCCATTCGGCTATATACCTCCACGATACCTCCACGATACCTCTACTGTCGTAGTCGAGTAGTTTAAGGGCAAGACTGGAGACTCGAGAATCGGGGGTTCGACCCCATGCACGGCACTTATGCCCTTGAGCAAGGCATTTTATGTCAATTGCTCTTTTATCCTTCATTAAATAGATTATCGCGCTATAGGCATATTGTTACCCTTGTGTGCATGTGTGTTAAAAAATATACAAATAAATAATACACCATTATTTTAAACCACTGACACTGATGTACGATCTGTGCCATTAATGCACCTGCATATTGTTAAACACTAAGCCAAAAATAGAGCGTTATTAATTCCGTTCGTATATTACTTTTAATTTACGGTTATGCATTCATAACAATGCTAGCTGACTGTACACACTAATGGGAAACACTTTAGCATGAAAAATATCAATTTCGTCTGTATCTTGCTTTGACATATCTTTTGGGGAGTGTATTATGCACACACGCCTTCACCATCTGCCGTCTATGACCCATAATGTACTGTGGCAACCTTGCTTCATTGTTTCGTCTTACAAACATGAGCGTTATCAACGTTTGCATGATTTGATGAGAATTATGTGATCTGTCACCCATTGTCGAACACTAGCTTGAATGATATGGTGATTGGAAAAAAAAAGTGTGCTACACTAATGCATGGGTGGCGGTATATGACTCATACAAGTTAGCATGGATATGTGTCTGGAGAGGACATTTTTGCTGACCCTACTACCTACCACACAGATACAAATACGCAAGACATTCCAGAGAGGGTACGGGACCTACACGAGACCGCAAGCATGACTACAGACCCTGGACAAATATGTCCTCATTACACAGAATGACCAGAATAGCTGTTGTTTGTTTTTATTTCCACTATAAAACAACATAACATATAAAGTATACAAAAGAAATATACATACATGTTTGTATACATGTTTGTTTTCGTTTTTGTATAGCTTGCATGACCTTATGCACTTCACGTTTAAAAAAAAAAAAACATCGAGTACTGTTTCATATCACTGAAGTTCCATAAAATACACTTCAAATCTAATTCAATTCCATGCACTTACTCATGATTAATATTCGATGTAAGCGATACAGAACCGCATGAACCCTAGAAAACTTCCTTGAGTACATTTCTAAGATAATGTGAAATAATTTTGCACATTGGATTTGAAATTTTGAATCGTGCAACACTACGGGTATTTGATGGCATTAAAAAAAACCCAAAGCTCTTCTGTAATGGAATGTTCATTTGCACTTATTGGTTCTTGGTCTTGGTAGACCTATTGAGATAACTTGTAAGACAACAGACAGAAAACAGACAGAACAAATTAAAGATAAAATACATTATACACCAAATGGCCATGAACCGTTCCTTTGGAGTCCGTCAGGCAGAGTCGACTGACAGCTATACTAGGTACCCTGATAGCACATGCAGACCCACACAAGACCGACGACTACCGAGCAAAACACGTTACACTGACCAAATATCCATTTATCGGTCGGTTTGGAACCGCTTTACAGTCGCGTTTGCGGTGTGACTGAGGCATCAGGTCGCTAGAAATAGGCCATCCCAATACCTTGCCCACCGTACCAACGTCCAGTGAATCTTTCAAGACCGTGAAGAAGAGGTCAACATCAGTCAATGGAATTACAAAGATGCCTTCGTCCATTCATCATGTTATGGCAAGCCATCAGTTTCAAACCCTCGATCCAGCGTTTAATCGACACTAGCTCTTACAGTGATGTGCGAATTGTGTAATAGCGACGGAAACGAAGAATTTGAATTTTATGGACACTTTCTTCAATAAACTGAATTTTGTGCGCTATTGCAATTCACGCATAACTCGGCTATTTTTTTTTCTAGTTCTGACTGAGGCAATATTTCATAAACAGTTTTATATTTTGATATTTTTTACCAAAAACTTGGCGGTGAATGATAAAAGTCGGTCGGACGCGTAATCACCCACATAATAATATGAGGCATTATTTTCATACATAATATGATATCTCTTTATATGAACATTTTCATACACAATATGATATCTTTTTATGTGAAAATTTGATTTGATAATTTATAAGCCTGTTTAATTTCACTCCACGTTTTGTTCATTTCAGTTTTTGGCATAATACACTAAATCAATTCTGCCTAATTCGTCTAAGCACTTGATAAAAAAGGGACCTTTTTAGTGCTTTGAACAAGGTTTTGTCGATAATTCGAACGGAATAAACTTCCACTGATACATGTAACCTAAGAAAACAATACATGGTTTGTGGCGATGATTTATACAATTTAATCATCTCCTACTCATCCCACAAGCAAGGATTCTCCACGGAAAGAAAAAAAAATCAATTTGTCTGTGATCACTCACGGTCTGTTAGAGTCCGTGATTCCCGTGGCCAGGAGAGCGGGGGTGTGATGGTCGAGCAGAGTAAAGGCCTAGCTAAGCGTGAAGAATTCTCTGCTTTATTGGACAGTATGTATATCTTTGAAGGTCTTCGCGTTTCATTTCTTGCAAAGTATCATCTAAATTGCCACGAAGGAAACAGTATCGTTAGCCATGGTTGGAAGGGGTGTACAAGGGTTGATACCGCTCTTTTTGAAGGGTATATGGAATAGAATGTGTTGTAAAGTGCCCTTCCAATGTTAATTCCATCGTATGAAATTCAATTACACAGTATTTCATTTAATTCTTTATGTCTAACCTACATTAATTTTGATATGTTTTGATGATACAAAGAGCTCATGATACACCTTTAATGCCTATATTATAGCTCATCGTTTCCGGTTGCCAGTGATAAAATTAATTTAGACTGTAGAGTGTGCAAATGTCCGACTAGACTTTGATAAAAACTCGAACAAAGTAACAAACAAAGAAAAAAATAATAAGCTTTGACATCCAGAAATACAAGTATTAAAACCATGGAAAGCTACTTATTATTGCATTCAATGACGTTCGCTGTTTAAGTAGAAAAATATCGTTTTACCTTAGCTTCATATATATCCCTTGAGCGAAGATTAAGCTGTCTTTTTTAATCACTGGGTGCTTGTAGGAAAGGAAAACGTCTGCATCTTAAAGAAAGAAAAAGATTTTCCGTTTCTGTGCTCATGGGTTAGAGCGTTATGAAATTACAGATTGGAGACTTTTTGCAGCACAACTTAACGATTGGAAATGGTGCTGGCGGGAAGGGGGGGGGGGGCGTTTGAGGGGCATCAGTGTATATACTGCCCTCTTGTCATGCTTGTATCACTCGCAGCGAACTATAACGAGACCAGCTAAAAACTAAACAAGGTGAATTCCTGCATGGTAAAATGGTTAAACAGGACCTCACTCTACCTGACTGACAAATGAAAATATGCGTGTTAGTATAAAGCAACCAGGGGACCGACGACTTCAATCCTCTCCGAGGGACTCGGTAACGAGGATTATTAAAGGGCACTAGCGACCAGCCCATTCTACAATGTTCTATGGGCGTTCCAAATTTAAAAGTTTATTTTTTTACCTTCATGGAAAGCCCCGTAATATCTTGTATATATTTACATTTTACTTCATTGCTTCATAAATTGAAATTGAAACTAAAAATACATAGACTTGATTTCAAACCCCGGGTACTCCCAGTTACGAGAGCCACCGCGCCCCTCGATTGTGCCATTGGAACATGATAACCGTCTATTGAGAGCTAAATGGTATTATGAGTTGACGTCTTTCTCACTCTCAAGCGATTATAACATGGAAATACGAAATTTGAAAGTTCAAAGAGAAGTTGCTACTTTTTCAAACGTTACTGGGCAGATGTATCAAATTTCATGTATTCAAACGTCATGACACCTCTAAAAAGAACATGTGAAAATGAAGAACATGCTATGATTACGAATTTCACTCTTTCAGAGTAATCAAAATATCAAGGGAGAAAAAGAAATCGAGCAAGGATTTTTGATATCACAAATACGAAGTTTTTTTCTTGCACATTGTTGAGAATTTTAGTCAGTGTCTGTTTGTGTCTGATATCCCACCGAAAAATCGTTAAGATGAAAACAATTTAAATGGAGATTTCAACTGGAAAAAAAATTATAAAAAAAAAACTTGTTCGTAAAAACGACAACTCAACCAAGAAAGCGGGAAGATGACTAATAAAGGTGGAATGTAATAATGAGAACATAGTTTTTCTCATATTAAGTTTTCGCGGGAAAAAAATATACACAGCGAAAGTGATATCTTTAGATAGTAATGGAGCAAATGATGAAGTAGTAGAAGAACGCGTGCACAGCTAAACAAGGAAATAAAACATAGAAAAGAACAAAAAATATTAGAACAAACGACGCTGATGGCGCTTCATAATAGCTTCCCTCCACTTGTTCTGTGTGTTGTCTCGATAGAAAATTTGCAGCGCGCCGCGCTCAGCCAGCGAACAATGCTATTTGCCTATTATAAGTTGCCGTTTGCATCTGAATTTTACCCCACTACGGTCATCGTTCATCTCGCGAGCGATCTACGGTCATCCCTCTTGCTAGATCACATCTTTTACTGGAGAGCCGAAAAATAGTTGCTCGTTTCCAGAAAATTTATCAGCTGCGTCCGTTTGTTCGAATTGGATAAGGTTTCACGACACCATATTTTGTTCGGAGGAAGATTTTTTTCATCTTTCGTGCAGGTATGTACACAGATATTTTGCTGTCGTTTGGTTTGGCTCAGCATTGTGCGTTTTAGCTCGGACTTGGACGTGAGTCAGCTTTGCTAAGAATGTGGGTATCTCGTGCACTTGAACCGCGCGAAGAATGAAACGCTGGCGTGGGCAGGGTGGAGAAGAAAAAAAAAATCTCGCGAGCATGCACTGCTGATGTAGGAGACATTTAATACTTCCCGCGCTAGAAATGAAACAGTGATTGGCTTGCGGCGTTTAGCTCTTAAATGAATTGGCGTGCATCAGTTTGATAGTGCTTTTTATTTCACGCGCATGTTTATGTGAATGCTGTGCTGATGATTGTCTGGGTGAGAGCAATTTGTGAAATGTAATTTGGGAAAGTTTGAACAGTGTAAGGTGATTGCATCCAATATGATGCCTGCAGGTACAACGTCATTTAGACATTTTGTGGCTTTGTCTTATAGGTCTTACTTTGTAATATCATAAATATCGTAATTTTAGGTTACTATATCTTATATAAAAGGCATCATCATTCTGTACCACTATAGAAATTGGGTGATGGTATGTATGTGTAGGCGTGCGTACTTGCGTGTGTGTGTATATTATAAAACGGAAAATATAGTTGAAGTGAAAATGAATATGGGCTAATTAGTATAATTATGTTGTATGGTGTAGAACCAGAAACAAAACCACCAACTGTCTATTTCATATAATTTTCTCATGAGAAAATGATATGAAATATCAGATATGGAAAGCATCAGATATCAGTATCAGATAAGGAAAGCATCAGATATCAGTTTCAGATAAGGAAAGCATCAGATATCAGTATCAGATAAGGAAAGCATCGATGTCTCAAAAAGGTCCGAAATTGAAACTGATGCAAACTGACACATAGCGACATTTCCTGCTGTTCTGCATTGGTTACCTGCTTAGGGAACTTGAAAGAAATTGGAAGTTTGGTCAGTACTGCAGTAAAGAAATTACTTTTTTTCCCCCTTTTCAGCGTTCAAACTAAGAAGTAATAGTTCTCTGACATTATCTGTTAAAGATTTCATTCCCCAAGACTTTGGCTTGCGTGTTCCATACCGATTCACCTGCGCGAGATGTAAAACTCGTTATCTTCGAAGAACCAAACGATATTACATTACTTTAAGTACAGGAGCACTCGGGGAAAGACAAATTTGCTATGTCTGGAAACAAGTCATGTGCAGTCTTTAAAGCAATTTTAACATGCAAAACAAAATGCTTTAAAATTCTAGATATTGCCCAAGCAGATAACGGCATCACTTTAAAGAGAAGAAGCAACAGGTGCATAATAATGACAATTGATTCCAACAATTTTAATAAGAATATATTTTCTACTCATAACATTATATTACTCAAGCCCTGTAAACATAGCACTACTCAAGTCCTGTATTACCATGATTACGGGTACCTGAATTCATGACATAGCTTATCTTAAAGATGTTCGATTGTTTGTGGTGATTATTCAAATGTTCTTTATCATAAAGTCTAACGAGTAGAGGGAAAATCGGGTGTAATTTGGACTGAAGATAGAATGTGTTTTATAACTCCGAATCATGTAAAATTCCACTCACACTAATGCGAGTTTATTCTAAAGCGCATTGATGGGTGGGTTTCTTTATCTTATTCACGATCTTATGTTTTTCTCTCTCACCCTCGGTTTTAATTACCATCATGTCGTCCTTTTTGTGGAATAATGAAAAGGTTCGAATTAGCATTAGAGATTAACTCACATCGTTGAATTTGCATTTGTGTGTGATCATGAGGGTGGGTATTCCTGTAGTAATGGTGATGTTGTTCAATGTGTCGTTCATGCATCAATTCTCTTGAAGAAAACTTTTAGGGTTTAGGGACTTCGCATCAATAATGTGTCTTTAGGTCTTAAACTTCTTCAGAATTCTTTGAGCATTGTTGTCATGTGTTGCTAATATCGAAGGAGGTTTTCTATTCAGGGATAATTGACTTGAGTATAGGCAACCTACTTGCGAAGACTGGACGATCACTTTTGAACGAGAACAATTATTATTGATTTAGGTTCTGGACCATACCGGCGGATTAGTAGACGGCTTTGGATAAGCTAATCGATAGATTTGCGGATTAGCATTTGTTTTGGGTAAGGGCATAGTCACATGGCAGTTGAGGGGGTCGTTTTTCCGCTCTTAACAGCTCGTGTGGAATAATAGATATGCAAGCAAATGTTCACGTTATGGGAAAGATAACATTTCTTTAATGCCATTCATTATTTAATTTGTTTGCTTTACAATTTCCTTTTGAGTCCATTGTGAGTGTATGATTGGCCTGTCCGATAGAGCGTTACGAATTAGAACGAATGGTGGTATTTCCTTTAACATGCCCTTTCTCGTAAAGACATGAACAGATCAAGAATGAGAACTATAAACACACCTACATAGTTAATGCAGTGTTGCTGTTGGTCAAAATTCTTCGTTACACTGTCATAATTTTTTTATGGCAAAACTCCAACCTCCCATTATTATGACGTTATTATTTTGTTCAATCTGCACGTATTCAAAAGCCTGTTGTTAATTGAATGTCTCCATACAAAATTTCACAACAGAACATGCATCGCCATTAATCATTTTAACAGGATATCTGTGATATCATCTTGCTGATTATTGATAAATGAATTCTTGGGCGTAAATGGTGATCCTATGCTCTTTGGCAATTACTAGTTTTAAGTATGACTGGCTAGGTAGAAATATTCTCCAAAACGTCAAAGAATGATCCTATTGGAACAATTATGAACTCGTTTGTTCTGTTGAAAATTATATTCAAATATAACATTGAATCTTCTCAATTTTCAACGTTTTCGGAATCAAAATATTTGAATAGACGTTCGAGTCAAATAGAAAGAAAAGAAAAAGATCTGCTCTCATAGGCGTGGATAATGCTGACGTATTGATGTTTTAAAAGAAGGAATTCACTACGTAAGGGCGTGCGACCTTGCTGAGGGAAATAGAGAACGAAAGATATGAGAGAGAGAAAAAAAAGACACTATACATAGAGAGGAGCAGAAAAAGGAAAGGAATTTGAATTATTGAGGGAAATACGGGAAAGAGAGGAATCTCATGAGAGAGAGGTAAGAGAAAGAGAAAATGGAGAATGAAAGAGAGAGGGAGAGGAAGAGAGGTAGTGGGGGGGGATAAACTTATAAAGGAAGATATAAGAGAGGGATATAGGATAAAGAATGAGTTATTGTGAGAGAATATACGACTTGCGTGTGTTCTTTTTTCGAGGAGGATAGGAGGATGCACGAGAAATGGGTAGGCGATCCTCGCCTAGACGGAGTAGGGGAGAGAAAGGTAAAGAAAATAGGGAGAGGGGGGAAACGGCGGCAGTGAGGGAGTGAGAGGAGCAATGAGTCACGTGGTGGGTCTCTCCGGACGACACTTGACATACTTTACCGCGCATTTTACGTCTACCGAAGATCACACAGATAAAGAAAATGGGCACGGAGGCATTTTTTGACTCGTCAAACGGGCGACGGAATGGTCTAGACATTTCCCTGGTTGTTTGCTGCTTCGTGCTATTGGGTAAGAGAGAGAGAGAGGGAGGGAGGGAGAAAGAAAGAGATGCATTTGGATATTGTTTGATTAACAGGGCAGGAGCTTCATTTGATGGATGACAGACAGGCGTAGTGTTGTGAACAATTCACACATTAATTCCTTGCACCCAAGTTTGATCTGTCATACAGAATAGGTGTAGTTCACCATTCGCAACAAGGGAGATGCACTGAACGATGTGAATAAAATGAAAAGAACTGTCTCATCAGCACTTTGATTTTAACTCTGTCTGTTGCAGCGTAATGCGTCTCATTGCGAAGTAATCTGTGGGAATCTGTTATGACAGTTATAGGAATGATTTATGATATTTTTAGATTGTACTTATTTTTCTCCATGTAATCTGTATAAGTGAAAAAAATGTATGAAGTTTCAAGGGCATTATGAATAGTTCTTGAAAACAGAAACTGTACACAATTCAATTGCAACATGTATATTTTAATTCCTTTATCAGTGTCATTTGTCAAGACATATTGGTGTATTGTTAAAAATCTCTATTGTACTATTCATAATCTGTATTGTATATTCTAAAGATTGATTGATATCATGATATGTTTACAACCAAGTGACATCTTATATGTATTGTGTATCTAAATAGTCCAGTAGTGCTCATCATGATCATGAATTACCCAAAAGGTCGTGCAGAAGTCTGGAATGAATAGCAGCTGATTTAGGCATCACTGATATCGTGCTGTGCTTGGTAAATTACAAATGAAGATGCTGACATGGTAATTTCTGTAAATGTAAAGAGAGTTACTTCATACATAATTCTATTTTAATCCTACCTACCTTGAACTTCTGGATAAGAAAAGGGTCTGCTTTTGTCCTTTGTAAGATAACCATATTTCGAAAAATGCCCCGGCAACAATCACTGCTCCAGGCTATTTTTTGAATGATAATAGTACGTCAAATGATGATAATGTTAATGGTTTTATTTGAACAATAATGTTACAGTCACAGGTTGAAATTGCACACGTTTGCACAAATTTCTCACCATCATCATAAAAATTACATCGTACCAGTGGCGGCACCAGGATTGTAAATGGGGGGGGGGGGGGGCAAATGGAGGGCAAAAGAAAATGTTGGGGGAGGGGCAGTCAAATATTTTTTGCGTGTATGGAAAAAATTGAGCGTGAAGCGCGAGTTTTAGTCGCCGGCGTAAATCCACTTTGAGGAGTGGGGGGGGGGGGGATAATTGAATTTTTGGACGATTTTTTTTCCTCTTACACACATTTTGATATCAATTTTGTGAGCAAGCGAAGCGAGCAAACAAAAAATAACCGCTTTTTTGGTTTTTAATCGCATTTTGGAATAAATATTCTGAAATATGACGAGCGAGCGAAGCGAGCGAGCCAAAAATGGCCACTTTTCTTGTTTTTAATCGTATTTTAGAAAAGAAATTATAAAATATGACGAGTGAGCGAAGCAAGCGATCCAAAAATAACCATTTTTTTTTCAGTCGCATTTTCAAATAGAAATTCTAAAATATGATGGTTGTTTATGATAGATATTCAGAATTTTTACTAACTGATAAATCAAAATATATTTTCCTCCTTAAAAAGTGAGGGGGATATTTATACACGCCAACCCCCCACTCCAAAACAGGGGGAGGGGTATAGTGGCCCCAATAAACATTTTTCTGTTACACTTGATATAGAGAGAAATTTTTGTAAAATCAGGTAATGCTTAATGGGGCAAAGATATTGATCAAAACTAGATCATGAACTGAACATTTACATTCCAAACTAATAGTGTGCGAGGAAGCCAACAGCGACTGAGTGATAAAATTTTCAAGTTTTGAAGAGCGGAAAATGGTATTTTAGAGCACTTCACAACATGAATATGATGCTTATGACAACATCTACTTATTTACAAATTACTGTATTATTTTTCTTTTCAGTCCTCAAAATTTCTGGGGGGGGGGGCAAAGCTTCTGAGTGGGGTGCCGCCACTACACTACTAATTACTATTATTATGGAAGGAATCAGTTTGCATGTTGTGTCTCAATCTGATGTCATAGGCAACTATACTTCCACTCATAGAATGTTAGTAATACAACCACATCTGGATTTCACTCCAAGAAATCGAGCTTCAATTTTACCCCCTAATAGATACACTTTTCGTAGATAATGGCCTAGATAAAAACAAAAGTTCACTAACAAGGTGATTTCGGACACTGCAATCAGCCTATTTCAGAAGGGAGTTGGCAAAGTACAATATTTGGGCAGCGAGGTGGTTCACAAATTTACAAAAAATATTTACTGTATTTTGCTGACGAATACATACATATATATATATTTTTTTTTGGGGGGGGGGGTTCGCTGACTTTGATCGCTGGTAAAACAAAATGGTTTCGGACTGTGAGTGAGGCACAGACACGGGTGATCAAATAGATTATTCAGATATCTTAGCGTATTTCGATGACGAAATAACATATCTACAATGAAATTTATTTTTTTTTTGCTCAATCGCTGCGCTCGCTCGTTTTATTTCAATAGTCTTGCAAAGCAAATGAAACCGGCAAATGAAGTGACCAAATAAAGAATTTAGATGTCATAGGCCCATAGTGTAATTTGCTGAAAGTATTGAATAATTGTTTTTGGAAAGCAAACGAATTGGGCCAGCAAGGTGACCGAATGAATGATTTAGATGTCCCCTATGCTGACAAAGTAATTTACTAATTTCGCTCGCTCGTAATGTTTAGAAGAGGGTGGTTTTGGACATCAGTGGACCAGGAACGTGCCAAAATAAGAGTCACTGGCAGCGAGGTAACCAGATATGAATTTGAGATATAACTATAGGCCTATAGAGGTCCGATAGCATATTTTGATAACAAAATAACACGTCTTTCATTGAAAATAAAACTGTAATATTTGGCTAGCTCTATTCGCTTGCTCGCAATATAAAAAACAGGGTGATATCTAGCAAGATGCGTCATTTCCCCAAATTAAAAACGCCTCACGTCCCTAAACATGCTAAAGACACCTCGTTTCGAAATTGCTGTTGTTATTGTTAGCATGATAGAAATAACAGTATTTTTTTTCAAATTCGTGCACACGTTGGTATCAATAATGCCAATAGCATTTTCATTTATTTGATGTATGATAAAAGAGCAATGTAGATAGACTGCCTTGCTCAAGGGCATAAGTGCCGTACCGCGGGGATCGAACCCTCGACTTTCGCGTCTAGGCCAAGCGCCTTAGACCACTCGACCACGGCACCTCCACATATTGCACACACGCACGCACACCCACCCTAACACTCTTCCACTCGGTTCCCCCTCAATGCGTTGACCCACAGTACGTCACTGGTTCTGATTTTCTAAAATTCAGTTCCACCTCCCAAACCAGCCTACGCCCTTGAATGTATTTAGACATAAATTTTGATGTCACACACATTACCAAGTATTAAGGAATTCTGAACATAGATTGGCATCTAAACTGTCGTGTCATTTCATATTTCACAAAGATCCAAGCCCTGTGAGGGTTGTTATCTTGATGTAGCCATGAGGGGTACTTGAGGTGTAGTCCGTAACGTATGTTTTGGATAATAGGATGACTCGCCCCAAAATAGCAGTCGTTCTCCAACTATAAGAGCGCGAGTGAAGAGAGACAATTCTCTTCGTATCTGTTTAGATATATCTGTCATTGAACTCCGTCCGCTACCGTTCCCCTTTTCCTTCTCCATGTCTCTTTAATTCAATCAATTTAATCCAATTCTTTTCAACTTATTAAGTTTTTCCAGATTAGGCTACCGAGGGTGTCAACCGGTCATTCAAATAAAAAAACCTTACTTGCCGAATGCTCCTGTGGTGTTGTTAGTATACGCCTAGAGGCTGGAGATATCTCGTTAGTTTCAGACGAAAGCGAAGGCGAATTACGATTAGAAGGCGTTGGTGAGGAGTACTGCAAGGAGTGGTTAAAATTTGCCAACATAATGAACATAGAAGTGATAGGTGTTTACACCTTGTGGGTTGATAATCAAGCCTCTGTTATTTCAGGGTATTTTACACGTATATAGAGCTTGATGTTTTTCCATTTGTCAGTGTCAGGGCTCAAAGCCGTGTGAAGAAGCGACACTGTTTTTGACAGCTGGAGAAAAAAATTCATCATATTTTAGAATGTTGTGATAGGTGAGACCAAGATGAGACAGTGAAATAAGGAAGTGAAATATTACTTTCTTCCATAATACCACGGAACACCCTATAATCACACAACATTTATACCGGTTGGCTACAATAGGTCAGTATTGTATTAACTGATGATGCCCCTATGATTAAAATTAAGTCGTATTTTAACAACTTCACTTCCCTAGGCCAATAACCATAACTATAGGAATAGTAAAGAAACAAGTTTGATAACGACTAGAAGAATATGTTATTTTGTTTAGTTAGAAGTTGTTTCTCTTATTCAAAATTAATATTTTGAATAAAATAATATACAATACAATTGTCTTTGTTTTAGTATGTACAGAATGAGTTTCCTTAATGGCATGAATGAACTACGCGTTTATAGACTCTCTGAACCTCATACTATGAAAAGGTAATACTTTCCTCTATACATGTATTTTGTATGGAAAGTCCATCATGATCATTTGTCGGCTTATCTTTAATAATATTTTTTATATCTTTGATTACTTGCTTGTATTTCACCCTTTCGATATATTGTTAAATTCTATTCTGATTTATAATCGTTCAACTCCAACTGGCGATTTTCATGTTCATTTACATTTTCTATTCCTTTATTAATCATTATTTTCGGTAACTGTTGATGTAAATTTTGATGTCCAGTGTAACGTTCAGTGTTCTGATGTCTTGTTAATCATTGTAATTTTCGCCTTGTACTGTCCTGTTAATACAGGCAGTATCCTAGGCTCATTGTTTTACATGCTTTTAACTGGAATTATTTTCAATAAATGAAGTATGTGATTAAAAAATAAAAGAAATCTAAATATAGATTTCAGTGGGAAACAGATAACGGGTTCAAGGTATTTGCGGCGTAGGCTTTCTAACCATACCTTATTGTTGGCGAATGGAGATGTTGTTTGATAGTTATTCACTAAAAAGTCAATTCCATTTTTTATAACCATCGACGGAAGAACATTATACAAACAATTAGATTATTCAAATTTAGTCATGAGCGCACCAGGCTAGTATTTCTTTGCAAAGAACGCATATATCGTGTATATTATGTGCTGTTCATGATTCGCGGTGCACGATTTCTTCCGCTTTTATTAGTTTCTTCTGTCATGTCTATTTTCGTGGTACATGATAATGATGATTACTAAGTAATGAATGTATGTGCTTGAATTAAAGATATATATAGCAATATATATATATATATATATATATATATATATATATATATATAATATATATATATATATATATATATATATATATTATATGTATATTTATGTATGTATATATATTGTATAATATCTTTTGTAGTGTCGAAGAAGATGAGCATCCCGCAAATGTTCATTCTACTCTTCTTACGGTACATAGAATATTGATTATCGAATGTATGTGCTTGGATGAAAACCAAGAATTGCTCCTTTATTTGCATAATGCCTTGTGTGGTTTTAAGAATGATTACGCAATGGTTCCATTCAAACCAAGAAAATGAATTAATCGATGATCCACAAATGTGCATTTTGAAGGTTAAGTGCTGAAAGAAGGTGTTATAGTAAGACCTAACATAGTTTCTACATAATGCTCAGCCTTGAATCTCCTCTTGCATAATTGTGTATAGGCCTTTGTAAAATGTGAAAGGTTCGAATCTCTGATTACATTCTTATCGTCTACCAATACCCCAGTCAGACCAACAAGGCCAACACCGAATCGGCAGCAGCCTGAACATAAACTTTCATTACCCCGAATGGCCAAGATTTTATCAGTCGGTTAAGAGTCGGTTTGGCGTGGGCGTCAGTCAGGGTGGGAGTGGGGCGGGGACAAGGGGACACGCCCCTACAAACTTTTAAGGATGGGCCACAAACAAATCAAGCTGAGGACTTTTTTTTTTTTTTTTTTTTTTTTTTTTTTTGCTGTCAGCAAATGTTGGTGCATGTCGAAGCCCTCCCCCCCCCCGAGAGAAAATAAATGAATATTAATAGATAAAAAATTGAAGCTGCATGAGAAATTTTTTTTTTGCTCGTCAGCAAATTTTATCCCCACCCCCCTCCCAAATATATATAAAACGGATTGACACCCCTACAGTTGACTATCAGTGGCTGCATGGTACTGTTGTGAGATAAATCTGCAGATGAACGTTCGCAATAGGTATTCATGGTCACCGACAAAGAAACTAAAGAGATAATCATAACAGTTCAATGAGCCTGACCCACTCTTCTTAGATGAACTCACAAGCAGCTGCAGTACTCACTTTTGGGGTTGGTGATGGAGTATTCTTTTCAATTGCCCAGTACAGTCATGAGGTTTCCGTCACCTTACCTGTGCTTGTCATGATCAATGTCAAGTTACTATAGCGGTCTCGCACTCCAAAGAGAAAAAGCAATACGACCCCGTCACCTTTGCCCTGATGTTTGTGATGTTAATGTATACCGCTTGCGCTTTTTATTCTTCAGACGCACAATAAATTGATACATTGCAAGTCACCGACCTTGCTCCTTATCAAGTTCATGCGACAGTGTTAAGGTCGCAGCAATGGTTTTAACTTGGGCATATATGGGTCAATTGATTTTTTTGGGGGAGAAAAACATGCTTGTGGAAACTGTATAAATAGTGCAGTACTAGTTTTTAACAACTTTCACAAACACCTAGAGCATGCTTATAGCATCGCTCATTGATTGGGAGGAACTGTACTGTAGAATGATTGTGTCCGAGGAGTGTTGACGAAATGCCAAAGACAAGGGGAAGGACCCGGGAAGGAAATGGACCCAGTTTTAGATACGAGTGGCATCATCGGATAGATTCCAATAAGTAAAAGTCAGTGGAGCAGCCAGAGAATATCCTTTGACACAATTATGTTGACATTAATTTGATTAAACACCCGAGCTCGGAAGTATTAACCCAGTAATTCCTGTTTAGATGTTTTAGACCGAAGAATATTTTGCCAGGAGGGTGCATTTTAAGGTACACACAAAGAAATATACGTGGAAATTGGGAATCTCTTCGCAAGCGGATAGGAATTTTCATAACTTCCTCTCCAAAAAGGGTTCATCGGGATGAATTAAAGAAGAATTGATAAGGACTGGTATCCTCACCATCCTCGTGTAAGGGAAATGTTACTTGTTTAATCAATGATCTGACCATCATTACAATGCATATTTTATCAACTTATTGCGGCGTTTCCATGAAAAATATTGATTGTTCTGATTCAATATGTCCATTCACTTGTTGAATTTATTCTCTGCCCTTCACTTTATTCATAACCAGCTCCACAACAGGACCGCATGTGTCTGTTCCTCCCCTTCATTTGAATTTGATTGTTTATTTTTGTTTCATCAAAAAGTGCTTGGTAATTATAAGCTCAGCACGGAGATCACACAGACCGCCAAAATAGAGAAATAATAGTCTGCATGCTTCTCTGGATAGTCTGCTGCTTGTTGATTTTTCATAATTTTCCATAATAGACTCTTCCTTCAGGCGATATACTATACAGATACACACGGACACCGTTGCCAGGTATTGTTATACGCAGGCACACAGACACACACACGCACATACGATACACACCACAGATATGACAGATGGAAGAAGATTCACAATAATAGGCCTTCTTTTATCATGCCCGAAAACGTGGCATTGAGCAACTGAAAAAGACTAAAAATAGATGGATGAAACTGATATTTCTGATACTAGTAGAGATGCAAGTTTTCTGGTAGGGTAACTTTCCATCGCTCAAAATTAGCTTTATTTTTTGTTTGTTTTAAGGGAATATAGGCCTGTCGCCCCACCCCCCGAAACGCCAACAAAGAAAAAAAGAAGAGTAAAGGGTGAGAGAACCTATAGGAAGAGAAGGAGCAGACAAGGAATGATAACAAAGGAACGTCAAGCCTTCCCCGCTTCGCGCGAGAGGGGAAAAACTCCACCCCCCCCCCCCCTTCTGACTGTTCTCAATATTCGGAGGGGGTCATGGTCTCATGGAACTTGGTCATGGAGACTGAATAAAAAGTGTTGCTGTTCTCCTTCTGGAGAATAAGTGCGTATTCATTCTTTCGATTCGCGTAGTTTGCTATTTCCAAACGGTTTAATATATACTCTTTAGAAGCAAGCATTTAGAAGGAAAGAGGCTCCAATAAAAATTCGCGGCAAGTGTTTTCATCGTCATTATCGTAATTGATATTGCTTGTATGGTTAGGGGGTTATAAGATTGCTAATTTCCGGATACGGCATCCGGTTTTTAATCTGCTCGTTTTATATATATATGTATATATATATATATATATATATATATATATATATATATATATATACCAAAACAAAAACAAACAAAAAATCAAAATTAATGTAAATATCAGCTTTTACGGAGTTTTATTCTAAATTCGTGAGATACAATCATACAACTATTACCAACTCCGAGCAGGACACCATCAATTCTATTTTGTCTGTACATTATGAAATCTCTTAGATACCTGAAAGACGTCTCATTTGCTGAGAACTGTGTACATCAGTACGTTAATGACTCTAAATCTAATCTTGCGCTCTGATGAATAAAATGCTCTTAGAATAAATGGCATGATTTGATTCTCAACTTTGTATTATGCACTCGTATCACAAACAAACGAGAACTTGCTTTAAAAAAAATCTTGTTCATTGAAAACCATAACTCTACTTTGTTTACAGAAACCGCTTGTGAAGCGCGCGTGGAACAAATTCAAGTACCTTGAATTTCCTTGTTCTGTCTGGATGATTATTTTGTCATACAATTTCTATTTTGGATTTGATTTGATTTGATTTGACTTGACTTGAAATCGTTTTGTACATAATCACTTAGCCTTATTTGTAGTCTTCAATATTTTTGTAGGCCTATATTTTTTTTTATTGTCGTCTAGAACGTTTGCTATTAGTATTGATTCTATGAGAATTCCTTTTACCTGTTATCAGTATACTTTCATGTAAAAGTAACTATCTCTGTTAGTAGCGCCTATAACCAGAGTCATGCGTGGTATTTCAATTAAAAACAAAATAATCATTAGTTCGAGCCATATAAGTAAACCCATGTACGGCAATATAAGGCGTTGTGATGGAAACGCGTGAAATTGCCGTTACTGTTTATGTAGGCGACTGCCCTGTAAACCTTTTTACGATTTCGTATGTTAAGCACTGAATAGAAAACACAACGCGTTTGAAAATCAGTGTGTTTAACAGACAGTACAACCGTTTGTAAAGCATTCTCAGAATGCAGTGTTCCGCCATTGATTTACAAAGCCACGTGGGTTTGGATAGCACCGGGGCAAATGGCGGGAAAATGGCCGATTGAATTACAGTGGTGTGCTCCCCTAGCTTGTTCGGCTGCGGACGGCTAACTAGTGGTGGTGGAAAGTGAGTATATATCTTTGTCAGGAGAGAAATAGGTCACTGGGAAGTAATGTCTTTATGAATTGAAGAGGTCACGAGGGGGCATGCAACGACTACCACGACCTTTGATATTCCCCTCGTCCAAGCTCACAGAGTATGGAAGAGAGATAGAGCGCAAAACAAAGCTGCGTGCTGGTTCTTCATTATGGTATTGTAAGAGGAAATACTACACAGAAAATGTTCCGAATAGCTGATGATGTAGTGTATGAAGGATGAGGTTTTAAAATAAACAGAAGAGACTTGTTTTCTAATCGTATGCATACTTGTCGAACAAAAATTTTCTCTGACAGCTACGAAGCTTGCCAGAGGCTTGTCCGATATATCAACAACTAATGTATGCAAACTGGATTTCCTCTAATCAGATGCCATTATGCAACAGGTGAACTGAGTAGTTGCTAACCAAGGGTTCTGGAAAGAAACTTGCATACATTTGAATACATTAGCACACGGGTCTATTCACTATGAACATGACGGACAAAGAAAGCGGACAAAATAAACAACCCCTCATTCTACTCTTCACCATGGTTTTGGTAGTCAAAAGAACATCCCTTCACTGCTATTATCTAAAATATGTGGAACAGGTGTAATATGCATATTCACCTGGAACTACTGATTAAACATAATACCAGTGAAGGGATGTTCTTTTGACTACCAGAACCATTGTGAAGGGTAGAATGAGAGGTTGTTTATTTTGTCCACTTCCTTTGTCGGTCATGTTCACAGTGATTACAGCTAACTGACTGGACATTGTTGAAAATCATGAATGAAAAGCGGTGCACAGTGACATGGATATAATTATATGAGACTATAATTATGATATGGGTATCAAAAACTTATTCTCGGCTATACTAGTCAGGTTTATTATACCATTACTCTGCCATGGTGCACATGTTGGTAAAAGCACTGAGCAAGTTTACGAATTAGATAATACAACTGCACGGTATAGCTTTTACTTTCCATGTACCATTGTAGAAAGAGAGAGAGAAATTCTTATGAATGAAATCTTTATTCGTGCACTTAACCTTCCTTCCATGAACGGAGTGTGGGTTTCAGCACCACCGTGTCACTCGTTCAAGTTCATGACACACATTGGACGCGCGTGCTTTTTGTGTATATGATAATATTGCCTGTGTATGGCGAAGAATTATGCATGAATTTCCTTCATCCCGCCGATACACACTGGAGGGTATTTCTAATGAATTTACCAGCCAATGATTCACGCAGATGGTTTCGACGCTCCCTATTCGGAAACTTTCCCCGCCAAAAATACCATTATGAACTGCATGGACCCCCGAGCAAACGTCGCGGGTGCCTTAAAAATCAATAAGTTGTCATTGGGTTTAGGTATGGAGGACAAAGGAATGGGGTATACATGGAAAATTTAAAAAGAAATGCATGGGGTTTGTCTTTTGATGGTGTGCCGTTGTGAGGAAATTGAATTCTCTTTTATCATTGGCATTATCTGCGGTCATCAAAGATATCCCAACACTGTTTTCATCCACCTCTACTCAGTCTTGCTCTTTGCCCTTCTCTCCCACCTCCACTTTAGTTCTCTCTTTCTTATACACACAAGCATATGCTAGTACATGAATATTGTAATTATTTATTCGTTTACCCTTTATAGAAACAAAGTATTATGAAATCTAAACGATTCACAACATCACCATTAACCGAGTCGAGTTGGCATAAAAGAAAAAAAAAATCTTAGAGAAATTTAACTGACTGAGAAATGGTGGCACATGTCTTCAATTCTTTTAAGATTGGAATATTGATATAACGTTCAGTAGAATAGTAGGATGTACACTCTATTCTTAATTTAATGAACTAGGAAGGTCGTCTAGAACGTCCTATTCATGATAATGAATACATACAATCATGACAATAGCAATCAAGACAGGTGGTGGCAAAAGCTAGTCTTTCATCCAGAATATTTTATTTGGATATCATGAGAAAAAATATGATACATTATGCTCTACTTTTGGAGACATTAAGCTTTCTATTCCGGAATAGAAATATACTCCTCACAGTACATGTTCGTGCTTGAAAAAAAATAATCCAATGTAATGATTTTTTTCTTCTGCCTTTTGCCTGATAATTTTACTTCATTCATTAATAAATAATCCAGAAGACTTCATAGAGATCGCGTGTTATCTCTTGACATCAGATTTGCATGTTGAAGAGTTGAAAAGCATATGCATTCGAGTAAAAAAAAAAAAAAGGTAATGGGATATTTATTCCACGACATACGTGACATGAAAAAGCCCACAAGGCTGAGAGCCGTTTTCACGGAGGTATATGATGTGGCATTGGCAACAAAATTAGGCCTATCCCAAAAGCACGAAGAGTATTATGACCGGAAAGACTTGTGTAGCTTTTTTTTTTTTTTTTTTTGGCAGAATATTCAAATGCGAGAAGCTTCCTGCCGATGCGCTGCTGTGCTGTAATTATGAACGTCAAGCAACATTGCTTTCGATCTTCAAGATATGATTAGTCTCAGAAATTACACATTAATATTTTTCGAATTAATGTTCCATGGATATGTCCATGTGGAGTGATAACACGCACTGGCTTTTGTTAATATCGTGTTTATTAGCATTGGATTAAGAATCTCACATTCCTGTATCCGTGCTGAGACGGGATTTTCTATGTTCAGAATAAACAATACAACTGGAATGACTTAACGTGCTCAAAAAAAGAAGGGGAACTAAACGTTTACCATACACTGAGCTCATGGGATGCTGATTAAGCGAAGGAAAGGGCGTTTTGTTTACCCTGAATTTCCCTGCAAATTTTTCATAGACTCGGGCATTTACATTGTATGTTAATGTCCGCTGTATTGGTTACTCTCCAGTTCGAATTAGAATTCATAGCCTTGCATTTCATCCTGGATATATGATAACTATTTGAATACTCCCAGTATTGATCTTAACTCCATGCATTCTCTTTCCTCACTAATCCAGGTTCATCAAATAGTTGTCCCCTTTCGAAATCAAATATCAGCTGTTTGTCCGAATGCAGCTCATTTTCCATCAGGAAATTACATTTTGTTGAATGCATTTATGCATTTCTAGGTGTTTCTCTCCCTTTGTCCTCGGTGCGAATAAAATGCGTTTTGCCTAGACCCTGCATAGCAGTACGTGTCGGTGCTTTGTCGAGTCCACTTCGTTGATAAAACGAAGTGAAGAATTGACTTCACTATCCATAGTCGATAGCTCCTGCGTTAAAATTTGTATTGATCACAGGTAAATTGTTGGCAGCGGTGGAATTCATCACAGAAAATGATAATTAAAGCTCTAAACTCATCCTTTTATTATTTTTTTTAAAAGAAAGAACCCCGAGTTTTATTCATTTTCAGCACTTTTTCTACTAAAATAATTCAGGGGATGAATTTTAAAGCTAAAGTTATTTTGTTTTGATGGTGATATAGCTGATATTGAACCTATGTACCTCAACTCAGAAGCGTCGATAGAACATTTAACCTCCTCCCCTCCCCCCCCCCCCCCTCCCCTCCCATCGGGGCCAAATGCGCTGACTGGCAGAAGCGTAATTAACAACTGTGAAATGGAAAAGAAATGACATTACATTTTCATAATTCCTGGGAACAAGTATGGATTTGCAGATACATGCAGATACATTTTCCGGTGTTTTTCATAAACGTCTTCTCTTTTTACTCTTGCAGCTCAAAGAATGGCGGACAGGAACCACGACTCGGCGGCAGCGACGGCTCCAGTGGCCAAAGAACTGGAGAACAAGGAGCTCCTGGCTAAGAAGCTGGAGAAGGAGGGGGGACAAAAGAGTCGCGGGACCTGGACCAGTCAACTGGACTTTCTCCTTGCTTTAGTTGGAGCGTCTGTGGGACTTGGGAATGTTTGGCGTTTCCCTTATCTCTGTTACAAGAATGGCGGAGGTAAAAATCTTAATACATATATACGTAATTGACAAATTTTAAAGATAAAGTATAACTATTGTTACAAAACCAGAGTATGCACACGTCACAAACTGTCTTTGTCAATTTTAGTGAATTAAAACATATTATATTTGGCATGTCTGCAAGGTGCTCCGGTGTTTCTTCGAGCGACAGTTGCTCTAGGCTTATTTTGCCAAAAATAAAAAAGATTAGGGTTGCAATATTAGGTTTTAGGTTAGGAGAAGGGTTTTCTTTAGTGTTGGATTAAAGAGATTAGAATTAAGAACTAGGTTTACTGCAATGAAACGATGTGGAGCAGTTGTCGCACGGAGCATGGGTCGAACAACCGTCTGCGAAGATGATTTTTAATTATCTGATGAGCCATTAAATAGATAAACCATCGTGCTATGAGATGCGAAATTTCCCTTCTCATAGCATAGAAATGAGTACAGACAACAATTAGGGAACATAACGTGAAACAATCAAGGTTTCTCTTCATGTGAGAGAAGAATCGTTTAACGTCAAGAGATCAAGGATGACTCGGTCCTTCTTGATGCCTTGACAAGCCTAGCTCTACATCCTATAAAAAACCTGAAATTGCCTTCGGTTATCTTCTCTTATCGCTTTCAATCATTTAAACAAAAAAACGCACAAAGCGGGGCAATAAAATTAGCGATTTTATTGTTTCTTTATTGTTGGCACAAAGGTTATCTGTCGTTCAATGGATGCCGTTATTATACACCTTCAGTTTTTCAACATCGTTACTAAATTTACAGAGGTAAAACGTAAAATGAGAGTGATATACTTTTGAACATATGCTAAAAATATCCTTAGGACTATTCCAGTTTTTGAAATAATCACTCATTTACTTTGCTCTTATGACATGAAATCAAGTGGCATAGAAATTTGTCTTCGTTTATATGGTCTGAAGCTAATCACTCCAATAAAATAATTCCTTCAAACATGACAGTAATCATCAGAGTAGATATGGATTTAGTGAAAGTAAAAGAAGAAAAGTTGGAATCTTGTGGGGGTGTTTTAAAACGAAAATGAGAGAAGTTGAGTAATGAATCGATTAATCTTTTTTTTTTTTTCAAACTAAGCATATGGGAGGTTTTCCGGTAAAATTATTTTGAGTGCGTATACGAACTTGGTGAAAAAATATTCACAATCAATTACAGACGTGATTTTGAAGCAAAGGATATCACGATGTGTTTATTTTCTTTGGTTTTCTTATGTTTAACGCATTTTCATTAATATTTCGTGGTAGCCACAAATTATTACATAGTAGCCATAATCAAAACAAACACATTGAACTATAAGAACCGCTGTACTGCAGGTATACATGAACATTGCATTAGAAATTAAAATTAAATTCTAAAAGCTTAGCATTTAGTATGATCACTTCGAATTACAAACGTTACTAACCTTGATTTCCTATATGTCTAGATTGTTAAAGGGTAGTTATGTACTGTTGACAATTAAATGGGAGTTAGCAAGCAAATACTAGGTACTTAACTCTTATCGTATATCTCTTACCTTATCTACAATTCAAACAAATCCCCGCGGTGTGTATGTCATTGACAATCACCGTCCCTCGATAAAACCCAATATTACAGAAATCTAGAAGGCACTGCTTTTATGACGTTCATGTCGCCGGTAGTAATGTCTGGTACAACCATAACGACAGATACCGGACATGCAAAATTTGTAAGTTTACTGGAGAAGCAGAAAGATCGAAGTCTCTATAAAGGGAGAGTAAAACTAGCTGTATGTCATATTTGTACTTATTTATATACAAACAATTTCAAGGATTAGACTGTAAGATTTCAGAAAATATAATATAAAGATGCGTGATTTGACAATCAGGCTATCAGGGCCTCGTCTTATGAAGAGCTGCGATTGATTCAAATCAGTTGCAATTCTTTATCAGTCGCAGGTCATGGGGAGGTGTCGCAGTCGAGTGGTTTAACTGTTAAAGGCGCTTTACTGGAGACGCGAGAATCGGAGGTTCGATCCCCGACATGGCACTCATGCCCTTGAGGAAGGCTTTTTATCTCCATTACTCTTTTATTGTACATGACATAAATATTATCGTGCCATTTGCACATTGGTACCAACGTGTGCATGTGTAAGTTTCTTTTTAAAAGTTTTAGAAGTTTACAATAATATGTTTTCAATAGCAAGATAGATTGGAAGGCTTTCGATAAGTCGCAACTCTGGTATAAAACAAGGCGCATAGAACTGCGTTTTCAGGCCCTATTTGTAATTTCGTTTTTATATCAAACATCTTTGGACTCGCATTTATGATCGTGTCGTCTTTTGTTTTGAGGAATCGAAGAAAAAGTCCGTGATATATTACCAGAGTTTCGCCCTCATTTAATCAAGCCGATATGATCTGTAAACCAACTTGGCATTATGGGATGAATTCATGCGAAATAACATGTTTGACATGCCTCTAAATGTTGAAATGTAATTAGCGTTTGGCTGCCGGAGGATCGTTTTACTCATTTCCAGAAGGCATTTCCGTATCCCGCAGTATGTTCACACGAAATGGGAAAAAATATGTTTTCAGCAGCTTACCTCGGTAAAGTTTTATGCCTTGCCGTTATATTATAATCCAATCCGCAAGACATCTAATATGTTGATTAAAGCAAACATCTGTCGTAAGTTGAATTAATTTAGTCATCGAGCTGGTAAAGAAACTCCTGTGTTCCCACTTTAGAAGTATTTTCCATGAGAATCTGAATGTATTCTCTCATCTGAACGGTTGAAGCAGTACTGTTTAAGTTGTCCAGTCATTATGAACAATGTGCATTGCGCTTTGAAACTAAAATAAAAATCTACTACATAAAAAAAAAATTCAGATCAGCAATTAAAAAGACGAAGAAACGAGAGATAACACTTGAAACAACTTCTTGCCGAAGTGTTGGATAGATAACCCTCCCAATTAATGTAATAATTGTTGCTAATTGTGACAGCAACTGCAGTCAGCAACTCTGTTATGAATAGTGAACTTAGAGGTTGCAAGAGTTGTAAAGTAATGATAGGAAGTTGGTCATGTAACCTCGACAATTATTTTCACTAGCGCCTCTCTTTGATCTTTTGTTTGGCTCTGTAATGCACCGGTATGTTTTAATTTGGCCGACGTGTCGCTCCAAATTGATAAACCAAGTTATAACCTGATGATGGGGCATCGAACTCTATATATATTAATGAGGGATGTTTCGGTCATTGCACGAACTTTAGCCGTACACACTTAAAAATAAATGCAGGAAATTGATAAACAGACAGTAAAAAGTATATGATGTCTTCCATAGTTCACTTAACATGTCCTATTGTTGATTCAAGAACTTTTATTGTCAGAACTACACCGCCACAAATATGCTCTTCCATATTGTACTATCCAATTTTATGAGATTTTAAACAGCAATGCTACTGATTACAATCTTAGTGAAATTTGTAAGTGCATGATAGTCAGTTATAATCGAACATAACATTTATTGTCGGCCCTGCCCTTCCGAATTTCGTTCTGGCATCACTGCCTTGCTGTCTGAATTACGAGGCGTTACTGCCTAGCCACTGCCACACTGTATCGGTTAGTTTATTCAAGGAGTTAGTAGATAACTCCTTGGTTTATTATGCTTCAATACAAACTCATTTGTGTCATCGATGGGCAGTGGATTCTGTTGACAAACGTCACATCTGTTGTGATCATGAATCACTTATCATTATGGCAACGCAAGAACAAAAATTAATGTCCAAATTTGAAATAATTTCATATCCACCGTTTCATTTCTTTGAGCTCTACTGTTACTTCAAAATACAGTGATTTCTTGATAGGAAGGTCCGTCTAACTTCACTTCCGTCTCTTCATTAACTGTTCAGAATGCCATCAATCAAACCAATCGAAACAACAAACACATGAACATACTGTCGCTATTTTCATTTTGACCAGGTGCTTTTCTGATCCCCTACTTCATCTGTCTGATTCTTGGTGGGATTCCGCAGTTGATCCTCGAGATCGGTCTGGGCCAGTGGACTAACCAGGCTGCAGTGACGGCATGGGATATCTGTCCTATCTTCAAGGGTAAGTCAACTATTAGTGGCTTCCTATTGTCCTGCTCTGGACCCCAATTACGTCTGGAGCGGATAATTTAATTCAATCTAATCGAATAAGAGAGATAACCAGACATGATAAAAGATTAAACATTATGTTTGTGTCATTATGTAACTATGGAAATCATTAGATTTGTATCGAAGCCTCCAGTTTGTTACATACGATCAAAGTTCTGTGGTTGTAATGAAGTAAGCAACCTAATTTTTTCTCCACCCTTTGATGTCCTGGATGGCAAATAAATGACCTCGAAAACTTGAAGACAAGAGCAACACATCTATATGCTTAAACCCATCCAAATAGTTATTAATCCCATTGAAATCCGTCTTAGATTGGGGGTCGTGGACAGGGTTGGCGATTTCCCGGGAAATATTGTGAAATACCGGAAAATGCCGGGAAATACTGGGAAATACTGGGAAATACTGGGAAATACTGGGAAATTTTGGAAAATACTGGGAACTACTGGGCACCAATTTTGTCAAAATCAGGTAGGCGGTATTTACCGGTAAATGCCGGTATTTACCGTCTGGTACTTCCCGCCCCATTATTTATCAGCCAATCCTGGTCGTGGCCCTCACAGTAGTCACTTAGGTTGTTTTGTAATAGTCTTACCACAAGTAGTGATAAAAGTCATGCTACTATACTGATGATTAGATTTGACTTTGAAAGCCACATCACTTTCAAAGAATACGGTATAGGGTTGGGACTAAAATAATGAAGAGTCTCGGCGCCAGGTAAATGGAAAACGTTCTAAGATTTGCAAAGACCTCTATACCCATTATAATGTGTCCTTCAGGTTTGGGTGGCGCTGGGATGTTCATCCAATTTTTCTTGGACACCTACTACATCGTGATCATGGCGTGGGCCCTCTACTACATGTTCATGTCCTTCACATCCAAGCTTCCTTACTCCCACTGCGACAACGATTGGAACACTCCTTGCTGCTTTGCGACTGGCGAAGATAGACCCGACATGAACGCAACAAACGCAACCACAGCTATGTCACCGACTGTGATGTCGTACGACCCCACCGGGTCGCCATACACCAACCTCACTGACCCTTGTCCAAACGGAACGACAATCTCATCGACCGTTGAATTCTGGGAGTAAGTTACCAATTTCCTGTGCTGTAGCCCCATTATTTCTCCGCCAGAAGGATGTGAGGTTGTGAGAATCGTGTTAGTGTTATTTTTTTGCTTCTTTTATTTATTTATTAATTTATTTAATTTTCTTGATTATGTTTGTTTTGTTCATGTGCTTAAAACTACTCGCTAATTGAACGCTAATTAAATTGTTCAACTCTGCCTCGTTCAAAAACTGGCATTTCCATGAAACGAGTAGGGTCATACGATTGCAAAATAATAATGCTCCAGAGAGGAATAACATTAACATATTCCTATCCCCTACCCCTCTCCCTGTTCCCAGAAGGTAGTAGGTTGGTAAGTCCTACAACCTTTCTTATGCAGAAAGTAAATAACTCTCTAATAATTAGGCCGTGACTTCTCTGGCAAATAAATTCTTTCTGGTAATGACTGAAACCATATTCTTTCCTTTCACAATTCCCCGAAGTAGACGGGCACAGACAGTCTACGGTGTAGCAGTAACGATAGGGATTGTGGAATAGGTGCGTCTGAGTGTGTGAGTGTAACATCCCCCCTCAAAAAAGAGTAGCTATAAGTGAACAATTGATTAAACACGTTAGAAAACAACCATCTCGATTGAAATTAACCCCATATCTAGCCGCAAGATCCTCCAGATTCATTTATCGGATGGTATTGAACAGCTCGGCGGCATCAACTGGCAACTTTTGCTCTGCATGTTCCTCGCCTGGTTTCTCTGCTATCTCTGCATTTGTAAAGGTGTCAAGACGTCAGGAAAGGTAAAAGTGGCGATGTGCAAGCTTGGTGGATGAGGAAAATGCAAGCCGAAACAAGGACGGTCGAAGATGGATTCGAAGCCAAAACAAAAGCAAATCTGTATCCAACGGATTTGCAGTCATTCCTCTCTTTTTATACAGATTTAGGGTTTGGGGGATGGGAGGAGGGGGATAGGGATGGTTTGGACGGAGGGTCAAGTACTGTTGCAAAGTTGGGTGGGACGAAAAGGGAAGGTGGCTTTTAATACTTTCGTAAACGGGGTTTCTCTTTGTTGACAGTTGAGGCTTGCTTGCATGGGCGGTGGTCGAGTAGAGAATTGTGTGAGGTGTGGTGACTTAACCCGAACAATCACGTATGAAATATGGTTCTACCAACTCAGGGATTGTTTGGGTTAAGCGCTGTGTCTGTTTTGTCGTACACACTGTATATCTGTAAGATATTTATCAGTCTCGATTTGTTTTTCGGCTCGAGACCTTTGCAAAAATGGCACTAAGCTTGTGTGTAATCAACTTCCCCCTTCCTCTATATACTAAAGCAACCAATGCAAGGTGGATTTATTTTATTGCATGAACGAGGAGAGCTCAATGAAAAGAGAAAGACGAAAGAATTGAAACTCACTCCAGAGCAGAGTTGTTTGACCCAAACAATCACGTGTTCCATTACATCAACCTTTCCTGGGATTGTCTGGGTTAAGCTTGTCTCTGGTTTGGAAATAATTTTTGGACAAAACTGAAGATTTTTGTTCAGATTAACGATGTTTAAATCAAATCTTTTCTCCAGTAAACCAAAATACGAACTTGCAGTGGTTACAATAGCATTCCTTCCGTTTGTGGTTTTATTCAAACTAACACGAAAGGTTGTCTGTTGTGCCTTAAGCCGTCTTATCCCAAAATGAATCATTCTATCACCACACGCAATAAGGGATCTGATGGTTTGAGGCAACAGTGGATCAGGGGTGTTGGGAATCATAAACATTTCTAAACTGGACATTGTCGCGAAGGATCTGATCACTGACTTCAAGATTCAACTTCATTGGCACAACTAAGGCACAGAACCAACGTCAGCATACACGAGACCCGCTGTTTTGTTTTTGCAGACAACGTTAGAGACTGTTAATGCGGAAAGCAACTGAAGGCGGACAAGAGCTACATCATAATTAACATCTGAAATTGCAGTGTCGCTTTGTGAGGCTCATATAACTAGTTCTCTTAATAGATCTCAAAACATATTATGAATACTTGTATAACATTCAGAACGTGTAATCTACCCCATTATATTCTTACTCTTCAACATCGTCACATTTTAAAAATAATTTCTCTCATCCATCCATCACTCTGAGTGTCAGTTAATGCACTATAACTTTGACTCTTCTTCTGTCGAAGTAGTCCCTCTCATCCTACCCTTACCCATTCAATTTGACATCTCTAATCACCCGATGTCAAGCCATTTTGTCTCCGATGAATGATTGAAAGAGTTGAGTGGTGGAACGCGTTCCGAAGTGTTTGGATTTGTGTGTGCGTGCATGTGTGCGTGCGATGTGCGGATGTGTTTAAAGGTATACATACATATGGGAAGTTTGCGCAATCATGTGATTTGCACGTGCTCGCATTTAATGCTCCATGAGGCCATTTTTATATGTAATTACTTTATAGAATTGTGTTCATTGAAATGTGTTCACTTGTATAAACCTTTGAAATGATCGATCTTTCATACTGGTCTCAGAAAGTTGACAGATGAGATGGCTAAAATCCAAATACTCTATTATTTCACTAAAAAAATATTTCAAAATGTGTATCGTATGAGATATGTTCTAAAGAAGGCGTTCACTAAAGTCGTAGTTGCTACTAGACATAATGTAACTGACAACGAAAAAATGTTTTGTTAAGTCTATTTAGCCGTATTTTATAAATTTGCAAAATTTTGTTGAAATTAAAAGATAGCAGTTGAAATCATTGGACCATCTGCACTTTGATACATACAGAAGACATGTTATTTTTTATGTGAAATATGAACTTTAGTGCGTTTTTCAGTGTGTGTATAACTTCACGTAATGTTGAAGTGTGTTGTAAATTGAAATCGCATTTAAAATATAGAGTGTTATATTATGCGAAATGTCGATAAACTCTTTAAGTTTTATCTTACATAATCTTTACATTTTTTTTTCCTCGTGTGCAGACTGTGGTAGATCGATCATCGATTTCATGTATTTCTATTGCTTAGAACATTGTATTCACTTGAAGAAAAAAAAAAGAGACGGAAAAACAAAACCAGGAAACAAATCAACTCATCAGTACAGAATAATCTTTAAAAAATCAGAAAATTCTTGTGTAAATCATCAATCAAAAAGCACTGTCAAGCCAACGGACACTTTCCCTTAGTCTCTGACGTTTCTATAGTAATGTCAAATTCCCCTATATACAAAAACTTCTCCAATCGCATTTATAACCACAGGTTCCATCTAAGAGTAAAAAAATGTAACCATGCATTGGAGTTTTGAACATCTTTTGAGTTTTTGTATGCTTTGTACGTGTATCTTTCTTTTCTTTTACAAATGTAGATTGCATTACAATGGTTAGGTGAGTAAACACATATTTCTCATGTCGATGTTTCTAAGGTCGGCAGACTGTTAAGAATGTATCCTCTGTAACCTTAAACGAAATCTGTAGTTTGGGATACTTTGTAGATGTATTAAAGAAATTTATGTTTTGTAAGCGTAGGCTATGTTAGTTTGGGCAGAAGTTCTAACTTTTTCGGGGTGGGGTTGTACGTTTTATTCCTCTCACTATCCTAGGTGGTGTACTTTACGGCCCCCTTTCCCTACATCCTCTTGACCATCCTGCTGGTCAGAGCGGTTACCCTGCCCAACGCCATGGAAGGAATAGAGTACTATCTCAAGCCCAACATCACAAGGCTGCAAGATAGTCAGGTAAGAGCTCACTACTACTTGTGTTTGATTTATTGTTTTCGGCATTGTGACTGAAAACAGTGTGCGCCTACTTGTGTTTCAGAACTGAATGATTCGAGTGGTACGCAGTGTAAAAGCTTTGTTCTTAGTAGCATTTCATATGGTTATCTGTAAGATGTTATTTATTTTGACGTTCATTATTTATGATAAGTGTTGGCGCTTTGTTGATGTTATTCCTGCTACCGTTATGACTTTGTTAAGATAAAACTATTCATTGATAAGGCACTTCTCTTATAAGACAAAACAGATTATGGACACTAACAAACTGTCTTAGTAGCATTGATATGGTTATCTGTAAGATTAGTATTGTTATTCATTTT
>CM057152.1:1403935-1427916 GCA_029962745.1 Echinometra lucunter | reverse complement strand
GACATTCATTATTTATTATGATAAGTGTTGGCGCTTTGTTGATGTTATTCATGCTACCGTTATGACTTTGACTAAGAAGAAATTATTCACTGATAAGGCAGTTATCAATAAGACAAAACAATTATGGATACTAACAAACTGAAACGAAAGGAAAAGTAACTTGATACGAGATGGAATATTGGACCAAAATGTTGTATTATTTACCAAGGGAAGATTCACTGCAATGACTCAGCAACATGCCTAGCTAATCATAATCCTTTATTGTCTGTAATTTCTCTGTTTTGGACATTTCCCAACTGTATTGGGATTTGGGACACATTTCATGTGTAATGTGCTGCTCTTTGTTCAAGTTGGGCAACTTGTGTAGTTCCAATGTTTATTTCATCATTGGAGTGTTATTGCATGGGCCTTTTATTCACACAGATCAAAATCAGTTAGCTGGACTTCTCTCCAGGATATTGATATAACCTACGTATTTTCCCTGCCCTGGTCATTACATTGCCATATTTAGTCCTTCAAATTATTCCCGGATAACTGGGCGTCCGTGGGTCTAATGATGTTTTGACTGATTATCACCCAGATAATGACGAACGAGAAGTCGTGAACGTCAGGATCGTAATTGAAGAGCCCCCTGTGTAAATGCTCGGATAAATATAAGGAAATATCAATAATGACCGAATCAGACAAGAGAAGGCAAGGAATAGGGCTGGAGAGGGGAGATTGGAAAGAGTGAAGGGGGGGGGGGGGTAGAAATTAGGGGGCTTGATAGAGATAAGAAAAAGAGAAAGAAAGGAGGAAAAGATGGAAATATTTAGGAAGATATGTAACAACAATTCTCAGTTTTCATTCCATTATTGGTTCTCGGTAATTTCGATCTCGATTTTACCTGGTTCTGCATCCCTTTCTCATTGTAAAGGAGACCCCTTAATCATCCAAGAAGTATGATGTGTATTGTTCGAGCACAGAAAGAGTCCGATCATGTATCATTTTACAATAGGCAAAATAGAACGGTGATTGAACTGCACTTGTGCCTTTGAGTTGAACCCAGCGGCATGTACTATGAGGGAAGATACATCCCTCCCGAAGACCTTGTTTCTTTATACGTTGTTGAAGGGTCACTACTGCTTCTCCAGAGAGAGAGAGAGAAAGAGAAAGAGATTCCGTGTAACGTAAGACGTAGAGCGATTGGGGATGAATGTCGGACAATTATCCCTATCGCCTAAGGGTGTCCAGGTATTATGTTTAATGCATTTTTCATATCTCTTTTGAGCTGTTAAGGGTACGGCCCGCCTGAGGCAAGTTAAGATGCCGCCATTTTATGCGAACCCGTCCTTGTCATATTGGATTTAACACGACCGTTTCGTCCCTCACGGCCTTGATTTCATTGCCTATAGAGGAAAGTGATTTGCCTGTCGGTTGATCAATTCGGAGTATAATTTTCTGAAATCAATTTCTTCTTACTGCTGGGGTTTTTCCCATGTTTTTAAGGTTGTTTCGAATAAAAGTAATTCATTTCGGAAAGGCATTAGCACCTTGCATAAGTTATTCATGAAATTCGATGATTAGTGTGCTAATGTTCTGTTAACACATCATGAATAGTTTGGGGAAAGAGCTTAAACTGACTTCCCTTTCCTGCCCGTGAATATTCAAATCGTAGGACAACAAGTGAAGATCATGAATTTCATAAAGCTCCATTTGCCATTCCATGATCTGAGAAATTCGTTACCGATCCACCCTTCACACAATGGGCGAATAAATTGGCGTCGTCAGTATGGCGCCAGTAACTCTTTCATAAAGGTCACCCTAAAATGAAGAGTTTAACGTTTACCTCACCTTCATCATGTTCATGTAGAGTTACAGAAATTAGACACATAGAAGACACAAATGGAAAAGGAAACTGCGATGATAGTAACGTGCCTATCAGGATAAGATGTTAAAACAATTAGTGGCCGTGTTAGCCTGCATAATGATGACAGGCGTGACTGTACTTTCAGGCACATAACCCCAATACTTCTGGTTAGATCATAATATTCATGTTATTACACCGTGTAGCAGATGGAACCGTTCCATGGCGGTTTATTACTTTATTTACAGAAACTTTCGTGGTAAATGGTAGACATTCGTTTATTTGAACACTTGAACTGGACATTTAACGACAGTAATGTTTTATTTGGTTCGAGGAAAACGTTTAAGGAAATATGTAATAATTGTACATATTAGCAATCTGTTGGGGTTTTTTCCTGTTAACATACGCGAACATTCACGTTCTCTAGAACCTCCTAATAGGACGTCCGAATTACGAAATGTATTAACAATCTGTTGCCGAGTTGCACCGTACACTGCTCTCTGGTGTAATTGTTCACATTTTTACACGATTTCTCTGGTTATCTTTATAGTAGCTGCAATATGAAACGTTGATTGATTTTGTTAGGACTGTCAAAATAAAATCATTAGTAAATTACTTTACCTTTACATTTAATGTCTTTTTCTGGATATCATGCATTTCATTCCTAACCTAATGTCAGACTGCTAAGGCTGAGCTCATGCAGACTATCTGAAAATGACTTAGATTTCGCTTTCCAGCGTTACTCGAAAGCACTGACATATTTAGGGAGTGGTCGGGTGGAGGGTGGGGTGGGAAGGGTGTGTGACCTTTTTAACAGATTTCCGATCCTGGACAGAAAATGCAGTCAAAAGTATAAGTTAGTATTTGCACACTCGAAAACGCACGAAATGTACTACCAACACATCCTCTCGGAAGGGCCCTCAAAGTCAAAGAGTTGTTTTCTTGTGGATTATCGCGAGCTGGGATGTTTTACCCTCCCGAGGAACGACTCTGGATGTGCCATTGCTCAAAAACCATCTCGTCTGACGATTGGTTGCACCGATATACGCCAATTACGGGGGGAGATAGCAACCTTGTTTTGACCCCGGGACGCCATCCTTGTTGCAGCATAATGACAACCGCAGACT
Organism: Echinometra lucunter; assembly: GCA_029962745.1. NCBI lineage: Eukaryota > Metazoa > Echinodermata > Echinoidea > Camarodonta > Echinometridae > Echinometra > Echinometra lucunter. Next base: position 1,424,943 of record CM057152.1, on the reverse strand, counting down.
TATTGGGGTTGCTCTACCACTTTTCTACCAGTTTGTGGAGTCATGTAGGGATTGGAGTAGGTAACAAGAGTGGTGCATAATAATGTGATTCCTGGTCTCCCCGCGCGATATGAGAAATGTTAATGATATGCAATGCATGAAAATTGCAGAATGGCACATCGCTGCGAGAGATCGTGTGTGGGCTATGGGTGCGATATTCTTTGGGTGTTTCCGACACTGAGCTGCCACTACTTCACCTCGCTTCACGGAAGCGATGATTTCATTATGCTACTATCTCCGTAAATTTAGGAAATAATGTTTAAATGAAATTATCCCGAGATGCATAATGCGTGAGCGTATTGGGACTCGCCTTTTTACTCCCATGCATTGACATGATAGAGTTTGTTATGAATAGGCTATGTCTGTGTGAGATCGAATTGGCGGTAATCCAATGTATTTCGTTTCCAGAGCTGCTGCAAATTTGCCATCCGTTTCCATGAGTCAATAATTTTTTTAAAATCCTAATGAAAGCATTTTGTTTCGTTACGTTATTTACCGGTACCATGGGCATTGCATCAGGGAATCCCTGATTGCATTATGGTAATGCCGAATACACATTGAAATTTCAATCGCAAGGGCATTGTGCAGTAGCGTATTTGTAGTTCTGATCGAAAAAGGCTGGCCTTATTTATACATGACCCCCTTTCTCATAGCTTTTCTGCAGGCGGTATACATCATAATAAATATACCCTCTGCAAAATTGATGACTTCTGGGTGAGCGAGACTTCCGTTTTTGACAACCACAGGTGAAAGTTGACGATATTCCGTACTATTTCACCCTGTTTTCATACAGGTAAAATAATACACAGGATATAATTTTCAAATCGTTTTTATTTCATTTTATTTCTTTACTTTGTTCATATGTTTATCATTATAGTCAGAAAATAGGAAACACCAGTATTAAGGCAAGGAGGACGATTTTCCACCCCCACCCCGACTTTACTACTTTTTGACTTACGTACTCTGTAGCACCAGCGGGTATAAAATGAGACTGATACTTTATCTCGGCCAAAACAAATCATCCTAAAAGATGCCAAACAAGTCCCGATCTATAAGGCACCTAACCCTTCCACATCTTGACCTGCCAGTCGAGCTTTTTGCCCCTTCTCTTATTACCATATGCTTCAGTTAACCCCCTCGCAGCGAGGTGTTCTTTACTCGTATAGTAACAAGAGAGTTCAAGTCGTGTATACACACGCTCCAGAATAAATAGCCGATTCCCATATGTCTGCTATGTTTCTCAACTGATCGTGCTCTTCTAGCCTACCCCGCCCCCAAGATATGATTTTTTTTCTGGGCTCATTATCATGGCGTAGTGCCTAGTGGGATCAGTGTATAAGTACCACTTGGGAGATACTCCTTTGATTACTCGTACATTTTGCCATCGGAATGGAAGATTGGAAGGGCTTCGCTAACCTACTTTTTTCACCAAGGAAGTTTAAGGAATCTTAAAAGAGGAGACACTATCACGAGGAAGGTGTCTTGCATTGTCTGTTTCCCCATCTTTTTCATAAGCATAATAGGACTTTTAAGCATTTAAACAATTTGGTGCATATACATCATTACTTGCCTATGGGAAAATGCAATATTTCCTCACGATCTGGTCGTTGATGTACCCTGATTTTTCGTACTATCAGCGTTGACTTCTGATTCCCGTCTTCCAAGGAACCTTCTTTCAAAGCCGTCATGTTTTTCCAATCGGGTGTGACCGTTTCATCTCTGCATTTATATAAAACAACCATTTTTCAACGGCTTTGTAATTAAACTGCAATGACGATGATTGCCTGTCTCTGTTCAGGTAGTTCAGTAGTCTACCCCCTCCCCCTATTTTGGGAGACCAAAAAAAAAATTATGTTCTCCCCTTTCACATTCAACCACATTTCGTGAAAGTTATCTTTGTCCTCGTGTGTTTAGACGGAAACGAATGTAAGCATTGACGATTGTAAGAGCACTATCAGTTAGCTTTTCAGTTATAGGTAAACTGGATCAGCTGTCAAAACACATGAATAATAATTAATTCGCGCCAGTTTATGAATCCACGATAGCTGCTCTGGCAACAATAATTTCGTCCATTAACCGAAAAATGAACTTAAACTCCGGACCAAATGCTATGCTCAACCTTAATCCTGAGTCTGACTAAAACCCTATTGCAACCCTGACCCTATATAATCGTGTATCTTTGGCGAAATAAAATCCGTAGCAATTGTCGCCGGAGCATATATCTGATCACCCAGTTCATCATATACATATTTTGTGTGTGTGTGAAAAATGGCCTGTTGTCATTTGATGATGGCCCTGAAGTACGCTCGATAACAGGCCATGTGCGACGTAAACTTTACGACCTAGGCGCGAAATTGGCGATCTCAGTCACCAATTTCGTGACACACGACCTGAAATTCATGTCCCGGTACCCGAAATTCGTGACCCGAGGCGCGAACTTTGCGACAAGGGTTGCAAACTTCACGCCCTGTAGTCGCGAAATTCGTTACTTTGGGTCCTGAATTTCATGACTTTGGGCCGCAAACTTTGCGACTTAGGTCGCATATTTGACGACCTAGGGTCGTGAACTTTTTGTACATGGCTGAGCGGCCATGTGTTGACAGCTGACACAAAGTCACACACGTGCACCACAGACTTACACGTGCTCATCGTACACAAGATATGTTGATCTGTTCACATCCTTTGCACTCGCACCGCTCAGCCATGTACAAAAAATTCACGAACGTAGGTCGTCAAATATGCGACCTAAGTAGCAAAGTTTGCGACCCAAAGTCATAAAATTCAGGACCCAAAGTCACGAATTTCGCGACTACAGGGCGTGAAGTTTGCAACCCTTGTCGCAAAGTTCGTGCCTCGGGTCACGAATTTCGGGTACCGGGACATGAATTTCAGGTCGTGGGTCACGAAATTGGTGACCGAGATCGCCAATTTCGCGCCTAGGTCGTGAAGTTTGCGTCGCACATGGCCTGTCATCGAGCGTACTTCAGGGCCACCATACATTTGACAACTGCCGCGAAAAGTGACTTCGTTTTAAATTTTAGTTGACCACAAAGGTGTTATTGGACAGCGTTCCATTATGCATTGTTATTCTGTCGAGTTGATTCCCAGCGGGCACAGAGCGGTTCAGAATATTGCCATAATGAACAGGACGATTAGATGCCTCCGCATGGATTGTGTTTTTACATTAAAGGTGCATAAGGATGCATGATTCATAAGGTTACTTAAGTCCTGTAAACATTGTCCTCATGAAAACATGTTAAAATTGGCATTTTGCAATTGGCCTCGCAATTTCTAGGATATTAAGTGAAAAAGGTAACTATATCTGTTTTTTATCACGGATAAAAGGAATATTATTAGGGAAATGCCACAAAGAATATTGATTCAGAAACAAGGGTATTTACTATAGTAAATCTGAAATATACCTCAGGTTTAAACCTGAACTTATACCTGAACTATTAAGTTCATAATCTAAACATTCATTATGAAGACCTCACGATTTCTAATGGCAACTTGACGACAAGGTTTTCGTCATCACTTATTCATTAGTCATTAAAAGTACAATTCACGAGGTTATAAGGCTGCTAGGGTATATTATGTCCTTCATGTTTTCTAGATTTAAAAAAAAACTCGTGTGTTATTCAGAAATAGCAGTTATGACAATTTCTAATAAGGTTCCACTCGGTTTGATATTTGAGGCACGAGGATGCCCTTGCATTTCCGGCTGCTGAAATGATAGGTGCTCTGACTCGTGCAGTTCATTCAGATAATTATGGTTGTCGTCCCTTGGTACCCTTCAAAGGCGTAACCAAGGCGACTGGTCCACTGCAAGGGTGACTGGTCCCATCCCCTTAAACTTTCTGACGAGCACCCAAATGAAAAATAATGTAGAAGAAGGCAATCTGACCCCTATGTCTGACAAGTAAAAATAAGGTTAATATGACAAAGATTCAAAATGAATGTATTGCGTTTACCCATGTCACCATAACATTTCTGTTTTGATATCATGATTGATATTGCTACGTTCATATCATGATTAATATTGTTACGTTGTCTGTAACTGAAGGACAAGTGGACAGCTTAGAGCGATGAAAGAGTGAGGGAAAAGGACATATATAGTAAAGAGTTAAACAGCTTAATAGCAGATAGACAAGTCTAGAGTAAACAGGACATGCAGGATGGGGAGAGGTAGATGGACTGATAGAAAGATGGACTAATAGCGTCATAGACAGGGTAAGAGAGATACATGTACTATACATAATATGAGGGACAGATGGAGATTCGCTGAGATGCATGCAAAGGGAGATATGAAGAGAGAGAGAGTCAGCGAGATTGACGAGAACGAGAGACCCCACGATATTCCTGAATTAGAATGGACGGGAAAGGCTTTCAAGGTGACATCACAAAAATAGTACATGTTATTTCCTGCTAGTATGGAAAACATGTTGAGAAAAGGTAAACTGCGTTCGCTTATTCAGTGGACAACTACGGCGAATCTCTTTGCTATTGATTACGAAGACATAATTTCGATTTTGAAGGTTAAGTGCTGTGCTGTGGCTCTTCTGTAATGTTATTTCGAGGCAGATGTCTCCATCTAAAAATCGCCCGTTCAACGAACTGTAACTGATCTCTAGGGGGTATCTCAACCAAAACCTCTCCACTCTACTGAGCCGTTTCAAATTATTCTTCATAATGTCTTTTTTGTCGCATCCATTCAGTTCCTCAGGGCCCCGTTTCAGGAAAATTGTTATCAGTAACGACTGTCACATTTTATGACAAATTTGCTCTCAGCCAGTCAGATGCCAGGATTTCAGTAGCTTTCAACATGTTATTGATAACAAATTTTATGAAACGGGGCCCTGGTCTGCACATGTTTTTGTATATTTGGTCGAACTAACCTATGGGTGTCTGTGAATTCGAAAATAATGAACCTACTTGCCATGAGACGGAGCATGGTGTGCAATGGTCGAAATTTTTTTGAATCGAATTAAATAATTTGGATAGAAAATTGAATTAATTATGGTTCTTGTATCAAATTATTCATAGGTATGAGATCAATTTCAAAATAAAGTGAAAAGAACTCAGTGAGAAGATGAGTATATTACGAATAATTGGATTGGCTATAAACCTTCGTCAAGTTTGAGCCGAAAAGGCGATAACCGTATAAATGTTTTTAAACGTTTTACAACGCAATACAGGACATCCTTTTGTTTAGTTCGTACAGCGCGCACGTAGACACCCACTCTCACACACAGCCTCACCATGTCAAGAGGGAAATTGCGATTATTACAAGCAGCGAAAGTCCTTCCTCATAATACGAGCAAACCCTTCTTGTTTTGTCCACTAAAATCCCTGTATCGACATTACAGATCCACATGAAAATCATCGCAATATTGTTTCAGGACATGTAAGACAAGCAAACCGCCCGCCGTCAAATCAAGCCCCCAAATGAGATTTCTCCATCCTTATCCAATCCCTGTAGCCTCTCTCCTCATCTGAAGATTGAGTCTTTCCTCTTTTTTTTTTTTTTTTTTGGTTGTTGTTTAGTGTTTTGTCCAATACAAGTGGATGACGTGTACGCATCCCATTGAGCGATGATGGAGTGGATCGTAATAGCATTTTGACAAGAACCCGTTCCATTCGTGCTACTCTGCTCAGCGGTCGACCATCTTAGCTCGACCCAGCGAGTGGTCGGGTAAAAATATACTACTTTGGACAGTGGGGTAGCTACACAGGGTGACGGGCAAGAGGGACGTGCACCTCCAAAGCGCGGAAAGAAGAACAACACCCAAAAAAGATTATAGGGTCCTCTTTTCCACCCCCCCCCCCAATTAGAGAAGACCCTGTTAATCCACATTTCACCTACAATAAGACAGGCACCCCCCCCCCCACCTTAATCCAGTACCCCCTTTATAATGGATGGGTTCTAGCTTTGCCACTGACTACGTAAACATGCTCTGTTCATCTCCATTTCCAGATTATATGCAGTCGTACGTTCGTCGAATCCTTGTGTTTTTCTGTGTTTTGGCCTATAATGGCAAATACTGAAGTGAATTAGATTTTTGCCCTTTTAATATATTGGATAATTCCCAAATTCCCAAAATACTCATTGCAAAACAGTGCGCAGCAAAATGGTAATTGACCATCGACTGAATGAAAGTGGAGGGATATTGTAGCATTCATCTCGTTAAGATTAGAATCAAATTTATGTAGTGATAATACCAACACAACTGGCTGTGGATATAGTGCCTCATGTGCAGTGCAAATATTTCTACTTTCTTCTTACTTGTTAAAACAAAGGTTTGTGCAACTTCGTACATTTCATAAAGCAGTTGATCACGGAACAAATACGCGAGAATGCTGCGCATGCATTCTTTTCACACATTATAGGAGGTTTGCTGAGATATGGAAATGTTACATGGCATTACATGCAGCGCACGTTGCAGATAATTGGTATTCAATATTCGAAGTAAACATCAAACGCTTTTTCGAGCATTTACCGTTCGTGTTGAAGCACACTACAACCCTGTCCATGCCCCTGCATACGAATGCACTTTCCCAACACCTCAGTCCCACCAACTGGACCGATAAAGCCCCACAACAGACCAAACAGAAACTGGCATTGCTCCGAATGGCCAAGAATTGGTCGGTTCGAGTCGGTGTGGCGTCGGTTTAGCGGTGTGACGGACGTTATCCTGTGAAGAATGTCGAGTTTTCCCTCGATCTTTCGTTTCAAACCTTCTTTTTTTCTGTGCGTCATTTGCTGAAACTAGTCTGTGACAAGAATTTGATATTAGCATTCCCAGGTTCGCCCCTCCCCTCCCCTCCCCCCCCCCCCCCCCCCCCCCCCAGTCGAAGCCTGGAGTATTTCAAAGTTAAATGTGATGCTGCGATGGGACTGCTCAAATTTTGTTCATTCCATTCTATTGTTGTAAGAAAATTTGTTTATTAAAGTTGACGTTATATTAATCTACGTTAAAACATTACTTTACTGTTACTCTTTCCCTGAATGAACGAATGGAGTAGACGGTAGCTTGTACATTACTAGAGTTGGAAAAGAATAAACATAAAAACGATGTTTTAGGTTCGTCGTCTCTTGTACGTCCATCGTCTTTCTTCCGTACATGGTGCGTACAACATCTGCAGTCCCGTCTCCAAAGGAAATATATATAACTCTTAATGGAACATGATCCCTGCGCTCTGAAAAAAACCGATGGCAGGTCACTTCCAATCTCATCACTGTTATGGTATTGTTTTTCCTGCTTCTAAAATGATGAAGTATGGATTGATGGAATTACCATCTATTTTCTCTAAAAACATACCACTGAAGATATGCATCCAAACACCAGGGGTCACCAAACGGCGCCTCTTCTTCCTCCCCTATGCATCCATCTTTCCACTTTCCAGTGACGTAATAGAACTTGGCCTTTTCATCCAATTCCCCTTTCTTTCAACAAGATATTACAGTCGTGCATCTGAATTAGTCCCATACATTGAATTCTGTATGACGTATTTGATTGAGATGGAATGTTTCTAGCGGCATGCATATGGCCTTACGATCGGAAATTTCATGCTAATAAACAAATCTTGTGCAAAGCAAATTGTTCCATGGATCGCAGATGATGGATATGATGGTACTGTGGTACGTGGAGGGTCGAAAACCAAATATTCTTTGTGCTGCGTGCCCGCGTCCTTCTCATTCCCGTGTTTTTAGAATTAAGTCTTTAAAAAATAATTCCGTTGAAAGAACCAGCACTGAAGAATGTACCAAACAGGCAGCTGCAATGAAAACTTTCAGTGTGTGCTGGGACTTGCAGCTTTTATTTTTCTAATCAACTCTGTTGAAAATGTCAGATTTGATTTGAATTTTCATTCTTATATATTGCCCTGGGAATATGAAATCTTGTTTTAACACTTATTCTGATTATCGTTTGAGTCACTGTTCTGAATGTAATGACTCATTAATTACTACTGTATTTATTTTCTATTAGTTTGACGATTGAGGAAGAATTGTTGTTGTAACTCACAGCATTGTGGTCAGCTGTGAACAGTGGGTAGCTGAGCTTCTTAACAGAAGTCGCTGAAACAAAAATCGGTCATTTTTCCTCTCTATTTCTGGACCTCTAGGAAGAAATGAGGCATTTTGATAATGCCTCTGAATAGAGCTTTCCAGCCGTACTTAAATTTAACTTTGACTCACACACTTGTTTGTATCTATCTGTTTGTGTTATTATGTTTGTATCAGATGTCTTTTTAATACGGATTATCAAACCGAACCAAACCAAACATCTACTACATCAAGCATTTTAACATAAAATTTGATGACATTTGTAATAAGTCCTCACGCACTTCTTTCATTGCGATTTGGCGATTTGTAAACCCATCTGTTGTTACTAAAACAGTATACTGAGCTGAACACAGGTTTCATTACATGGTTTCAATATCAAACACTTCTTTTAATTCATTGCATGTATTAGTATTAAATCATTATATCGAATGATTGTTTAACTTATGAATGCTCCTTGTATCTTTGGTAGGTATGGATGGATGCTGCTACGCAGATCTTCTTCTCCTACTCGCTGGGTCAGGGAGTACTCATCGCTCTAGGAAGCTACAACCTGCACAAGCACAACTTCATCAGGTATGTCACTTTTTCATTCATAAACTTATATCTCCTGACCCTTAACCTTCGAGCCATGCTCTCTTAATGATGGAGTAAACTGCTTCAGGAAACTTGAAAAAAAAAAAATAATTGGCCAAATAGATGAATAAATAGGTAAGATGAATTTCTAAAAATTGTAAGTTACTCCACTTTTGAAAATGCCGAGATTATGAAGAATGATATAAGGGATTCCACCTTATGTTTCCATATTTTATAGCACAATAGAGGGTACACTTAGGAAGCGTTAGTGAAGCGTTGGTTCTTTCTTTTATTCCCAAATTGTCTTTTACTGGCATATAACATGAAATCATACTGTTTATTTCCTTGCGGAGATTTAACTTTTCATAAGTGAACGAACCTTTCAGGATCGGTTGCATTTGATCCATAACGGTATTACACATCATTCCTTTAATTGGCCCCCTAAAGTTCATGTAAAACTATTTAATAATATTTCTGCAAAGTGTTTACTGCTTAGACACATCTCAAAGAGATGTATTAGGCGCTATATAAATGCAGAATATTATTAACATTATTCAAAATATTGGTGTACACAGTTACAGGCCCCAAATCACTGATTTATGCTAATGATCATTCAGCGCGGGGAATTCCTCAGATCGGTAAAAGAGTTTCCGTTGAATTTCGGAAACAAAAGTGTCATTACAGTTTTTATTATGCTGCGGCAGGTTATCACATCACGTGCGCACGAGTCGGTGAGGGTCGATTCCATTAAGCGTCGGCTTTATTTCACCTGTAGCGAAAATGATTTTTCATTAAAAGAATTTAAAAGTATACACCCTAAATCTGCCTAATATTAGCAGGCACGAGCGTACCTCACATGAAAACACACAATGTTACTTTTTGTTTTTTAAGAGACACACATATACACGTTGGTATGCTTATAACACGATGATTTATTTTTTAATGAACGATAAAAGAGCAATGTAGATAAATTGCATAGATCAGGGATATAAACGCCATGCCAGGAATCGCACCCCTGATCTTCACGTTTCTATTCGAGTGCCTTAAACCACTGGACTATACGACATTGTAGGGTGTACCTTTGATTGAAAAGCTGGTAATCGTAATATCGTTATCGCTCTATGTGACTGAGGCCTCATTTGCTGTCATGAAGTCTATGTTGAAAAGGTATTGGAGATTAGTGTCTCGGGTCCCATTTCAACGATTTGTGCCAATGACTTTCAGCACCGATTTTCTCCGGATTGATGGCATCCTGAGGAAACGTAAAAAATAACGATTTTCAGTTTGGTTAAAGTCGAGGTTTTAAATGCATTAGCGATCTAGGCGCGAAAATATACTGATTATTTCCTTTTCAAATGTAAGTATGTATGCCCTTATATTTCCTACAAGCAAAGATTCACTGTTTATAGCTCAGAAACATATACCTTTTCTGGGGGAGTGGGTATTTTATATAAGGTGCTATAGTAAGTTCGGAAAAATGCTGATTATATCCCTTTCAGATTCAGAGTATGTTTGCCCTTGTCCTTTCATTTCACGTTGGCTGTGAATATTGCTGTAGTGATGATATTGCATGGATGCAATAAAGTCCAGTCAGAAGAGGAAAAGCAACTGTAATGAGCCTATTACTGATAACCTTTCACTTAAAAGAGGACCGAATTGCAAGCCTAACGAGGGTTTCACTTCATCTTGGTATACGCAATTAAAATTTAATAAACAGTGCGATTAGAATGTGATTTTCATAATACACCTCGGTTGACAATACAATTTGATGGAGATGACTCGCGTGAAGTATGCATGAACCTCTCCCTTCCAAACACATAAGGGAGATTTCATGGGGTACACCGGCCCTGTTTGCCCCCCCCCCTCCCGACTGGCCGTGGAATACTGTTTTTATAACGAAAGGTATATAATAATGGCGCGGTAGTGGCCCAACTTTTTTTGCGGGGGGGGGGGGGTATTAGAAACTAAAGACCGATGATTTTTATTTTGCTTGTCAGTTATGTCTTTCCAAGGAGATACTAGAGTTTTTCTGAATTTGCACCTAATGCCCCTAAACTGTGTTTCATAACAGAATCTAAATACATGTACGTGCAAACGTGCAAACGAAGGTAATTTATTTAGAATGCATGTGATATTGAGCAGATTCATATACCTCTAATTTTTTTTCTTCACGTTGTTATTATATTACAAAATGAAGGAGACTAATTATCAGAGTTACACGCATAAATTGAAGGTTGAAGTGCCTAGTTCCGGCCTGAAGCAGTCAAGGGTCGTCGAGAAAATGACTCTGCTTCAAACCAGGATCTGCTTGAGGTAGCTTGTGGGTCAAAGTGAGAAAGAGAAGGGGGTGGGGGAAACTGCCCTTGCCATTGGACCTAAAGGCAGAAGCTTATAAGAATGCGTGGGTTGAAAATATAAATATCTTTATCAAATAACCACCAGCATTTTATTTTCCATACCCCAAATCCTGTCTTTGTATTTAGCTGCTGAAAATTTTTCCTATGGAAAAAATATTTGTTGATATGGAAGACGAGACAAAACAAACAAACCTCTGTGGAATTGATAGAATTCTTTCTTGATAAACAGCTCCCTGTACAGCCCTTTGGCCGACCCAACTCAATCATAGTTGTCTTCATTATATTGTCGTTGACCTGAGGCTTTTCACTCTTAGTGAGGATGGAAGTATTCAATTTTTAATTCGATCTTGGGCCCGTTGCATAAAACTTGCTATAATAGTAACTTTGCTATTATAGTAACTCTCCATGGAATACTGGATTTTGATTGGCTATTGAGCAACATGCCATACTCAACAGCCAATCAAAATCCAGTATTCCATGAAGAGTTACTGTAATAGCAAAGTTACTATTATAGTAATTTTTATGCAATGGGCCCCAGAGGTTGTTTTTCAAAGTATAGAAATAACATTACATGCATGGGTTGAAACTGGGGAGGGGGGGGGGGGACGGGTATATGTGTCCCCCGACCCCACCCCTCCACGAATGTTACAGTGCTTTATTTGTTGCTGATGAACACAAATGAGATATAAACCTCTTATTTGATTTTTATCCTCCAACTCGGCAGAGTGATCAAATTTGGGAGCAAAAGTGCAAACGTGAGAAGGCAATGGCACCTTTATTCATTCGCTCATTTATTCAGTTAATGTATTATTCATATTCTTATTTATTTATATTTATTTATCTTTGTATCATGCATTTATTTATTTTTCTGTTTTATCATTTTTACTCATAGAATAATTGAAGCATCTCCCTCAAACACAGATTTCGTCCCATGTATACACGTGTTTCTCGGAATACTCCGTTGGTATAGGTTGGAGCCACGCGGCGCTTCTTTTCGAAGTATTTATGGCAATAGCATTGGGATTGGGAATAAAGGAAGGTGGGGAAGCGGATGCTGGCTTGTGTAGGTATTCGTCCACATCAGTATGCGTGGGAATGAAATGGGAATAGTTATTATCATAATCTATTCAAAGTTAGATTTTATCTCATTTATATTCACCAGTAACACATGATGAACTATATAGATTTTAATGTGCATTGGAGAAACGCGCTGAAACACTATCTAGCACAACATTTCAGTTTTCTTTCTAGTAGTTACCGCTCACGTTCCTCCTTCATAGCTTTCTAAAAAGGTAAATCTCACAGATCTAGAATCTCTCAAATTTACAGCATACGCAGAAGAAGTAATAGCACCCGCCTCGTGAGAACATTGCTCATTATGTGATGAAAATTAGCAAATATCCTCTACAAGCAAACATTCACAGAGAGGCTGTCAATGAAATGCAAATATATCATTTCCAACTCAGTGACTACCTATTCTCCGCATTCCCCTTTTCTTTAGCAGATAGATATGGCATTTCATAAAAGTACTCGCGCTCATCATAAAAGCAGCATGGAATTGTAGTCATCAGCTTAAAAGCAATAAACTTCACGGTGATATCATGTACTCGAGCACATTTTTCACTTTTTTCCCCCTTCATTAGATAGCCTTTCTTTTTGAAGTAGTATTTATTGGAAATATGAAATAACAATCAGGCTAGCTCTGTCTGTATATTGTCGACGTGAACTTCATTGTGTAAATCAATGGTGTTATCGTGCAGACGACAAAACGCCAGGATTGGGAATCGTGATCACGTGTTTTCTCTCGCTATTGTAACTTCTCAAATTTGGCGCTCTTATTCTTCGTCGTGTGTGAGTAGCCTTTGACCCCGAGGAATGCCCGGTTGGCAAGGCGTCCATGGCGTCCATGGCGACGTGGTTAAACAATCCGTGGCCTTGCAGCAATACTCATTCGTATTGAAAGCGTATTCTTGATGTAGGCCATATAAAAAGAATAGTGGGCCTGAATATGATAGGAATAATACCGTTGAACTTATATGCAGACAGTCTGACGTGGCTTCATGCGTAGTCATTCCACGTCAGGTGGGGTATTGTAGGTGACAATAAATCAATAAATAGAACGGAAATGCTAAAGAACCGTGACCATGTGAAACTATCTACGGGGATCCATGTTCTATTTATCAGTAAGATGATAAAGATCATCATCATCATGCCTTTTACTTGTTTGTCTTATCGTTGAATAGAGGTGGGAAGGTGAAGATCGATTGACCCTGTCATATTTCATTCTCGCTTGAAATAGATAGGCCTACATTGTAGCGTGGTGAAGTTCATAATACAAACATAAAAACAAAGCATCGAGTGAAATAACAGTGCGTAAACTTTGTTGCCAGGTGTTGGGAGAAAACTTTATAGAAGGAGATGCCTGCTTTAATTAGTATACGGATCATTAGATCATGTAGCATGACGACGATAAAACATCTATTAATTTACCAGACAAGTCCCAATACATGTTATAGACTATCCATGTGTTTAATCAATTCCCATCGCGTTTTATTGGTATCGCGATGAGATACAAATTGCTCCTGCGTGTGTCGCTCAAACTGTCACCGTGCATTTTTCACCTGAGAGATGATTGCGCTTTTATGGTTGCGTATATATATCTTTTTCTCCCTCCATGTTTCTAATTCTCTAACCTGGTGTATTTTTTCACCTTGAAGTACATTAACTCGAGATGAGTTATTGATCGGTGGGGGAAGCGATTTTCCATCGGCATTCTGCAGATCAAATTTGGAGGAGGCTGGTGGGTCCACCGGGTGTTGAATAGATGAACTTTAGGCGATGTACTTGTGCTTGAGACGAGTGCTTTTTCGTGTTCATCGTTTGTGTACTGAGAAGCCTCCTAGCAAGCCCTCTACATGGTCCTGTCACGTGATCATGACCTTTAGCAAGAGTGCTTTTATCCCCTCTCCCTTCTTCCTCATGTTTGTCTCCCATCTCTCTTTCTGTTTGTATCTTCGTCTGTCTGTCTCTGTAATCCCACCATCATTCTCACCGCCTCTCTCTCTCTCTTTCTCTCTCTCTCTCTCTCTCTCTCTCTCTCTCTCTCTCTCTCTCTCTCTCCCCTCTCCATCCATTCCCCTTTCTATTTCTCCCCCTGGCCTCGACTTCCACCTTTCTACATCGACCCACTTCCATTCTCTCTCCAGACCCCACCAAATACCTGCTTTCATCTCCATATTGTCTCCGTCTACATCTTGGCCTAAACAGTATTGTGTTAAGATGATAAAGTTCCTTTTATCTGCCAAACCGTTAACTGACTACGTAATTCTTGCTTTTTTTCCCTGAAATATGGCATTTTCTCTCACATCGTCTGCTTTGTTCCCTTTTGAAGGTACCATTTTCACGGAGGAATGTTTCTCTTTCGTCCCCTGCCTCTCGAGTTTTGCGATAAAGCACGACTTTCAGCACCCATGTTTAGGCTGAGAGCTGAAGGCATCGTCTGAATGTACCACTGTGTTTTCGTTGTGTAGCCTTCCCGAGCAGACTGCTTGAATTTGACATTTTGAGCATGCCTCGCATCCCATTTAACAAAACGATAGGGTTTCGTTGATTCATTAGAATTTTCATTTTCTGATTTTCTCCAATAATGGAAATTTCATATCCCGAGCAGTTATTATTGAAGCTGTCGGGATGCAGTAAGCCTACAGTAATGACAAATTTGCCCAATTTGTAACTGCACGCGGATCCGGCGGGAATTAGAAAGTGATGAAGTGAAGACATTCTTACGCGTAATAGTCTATCTGTCGAAGGCATGTGCATAAATGCACCAGCGTTTACCATCGCTATGGAAAGAAGTCCAATATACTTGAACTTTTTGGGTAGGTTTCCTCATACAGCATGAGAACAAAGGCTGAAGATTCTTTTCCTATATTATGTTTGCTATCTTGATACAAAATAAGTATTTCAATCATCTGAAGTGCTTCATATTGCAAATCTTAAGATAATCAGCGTACTACTGCGTAATCCTAAGAATTTCTACGATGTCCGAAGATATACTTCGAAATCTAGAATGCAAAATTCTTAGATTTTTTCAATTTTCTTAAAATTACTACGAAATATTCATCAGTGTTCATTGTTGTGTTGTCGTGGGACATCTTGTATTCTACGATCTATATCCGAATTTTAATTTAGCACACGAAAGGCAGTTTACTGAGGAGAAACAATTGCAACGACAGAATGATAATTTTGATGGATTGGAATGATATAATCTAGCTGTATAGACTTCAGGCCCAGTCGTAAAATATCGTAAGCCTCCGTACTCCAGCACACACCGTGCTGGAAGTCACCTATCTCGGGAGTGACGAAAGCAAGACTAGCTGAGCCTCCCGCAAAAAAATCCGGGACCTACTACCTGGATAAAAGCAATATCGCTGAGAGGATGCTGTTCAATAAGTGCAAGCGCAGAGCGGAGGATTTAAATGCGAATCCTATCAATTCCTTTAATTGCCTTACCGCAAGTTATATCTATCTTCTTGATATATCGTCCAGCAAAGAATGCTCCCTCATAAAGCTGGTTGTTTGATAGATAACAGAAAGTGGAGCACGGTTCAAGAGAACTAATCTATGTATTGCAATGTTTTCGATTACTGGAGAATACGACCACAACATGAACATAACAGAAAACAAAGATGTTTTTCCCCTTATAATACCATTGAATTAATTCATCTTAAATTACTGTATTTCTCCAGACATGTTGACTAAGTTAAGTTCCTTTGGGGGATGTGAAATGCACTGCGTTGTCGGTTATTATTCTTGCAAGTTGTGTGTGGGTGGGTGTGTGGGGGAACCGACGTGAAATGTTCAACCTTCTTATGGATAAGTAAAAAAAAACACAAAAATACAAAAACAAAAAACAACATAAAAATATCACGTTTCATATGTATATACTTGAGAATTTTTGCATTATTTCCATACAGACATTCGTCAAATGTATTATGGCACATAAAATTGTTAAGAGTTATCACTACCCCTCATTTTTTTCCCCCTTGATTATGCACTACATATAAGTATTTGTTCTCAATTGTAAGGGGGAACCACATTGTACAAGCTTTGCTTTTTTAGTGGTTCCCCTTATTTCCATATTATGCTTTTTTGGTACAAATTTTACAATCTTTACTCCATTTTGCTATAACCATTATGTTATATTGCATATGTTCAACAGTCTATTGGATTTGATTTGTATTTGTTTATTTTGAAAATGAATGGAAATGGAATAAAATTCTTTAAGTCTTGAAGTCTTGTATTAAAAGAGCCAATAATTCTCGTTTTAGCTCGTTTAACCCTAATCAGGCTGGGCTTTTTGAGCGATGCTCTACCTGGGGGGGGGGGGGGGGGGGCTGATTCCACCCCCTTGAGATCTCGGCTGTCGATCGCGCGATCGCGCCGAAAATCGGCACACATGTCACCCGGACGTCATCTACCAATTTCCGTAGTTAGATTTTACGAAATAATTCATTAGGTAATTAATTATGCTAATTTATGCGTAAATCAGACTTTTTGCTATAAATCACTTGCTGAAGCTCCAAATAGTCTTATTTTTGTTGTAAATACTCTTTGTAGTGTTGTTAACAAGTATACATGAAAAAAACTTGAATCAAATTTAATTTCTTATGTATTTCATTGTTATGGAAATTTCTATGTTTTTCGACTTTTTGTTTTTTATTGTTTTTTTCGACAAAATTCGTCGCCAATACTATTTGGATCATAACCAGACTAAAAATAATTGATTTTGATCATTAATAGTAGAAATAGTCATACATTTATGAATTATTGCTGAAAACACAATTTCTATTGGATTTGTACACGAAATCACGTTTTTGAGCAACTTTTGATCCGACATGCGAGTACAAAATATTGCGTAACTTCGGAACCGCGTACCCGGACGTCATGAATTTGGTCTCAAAAGATGCGCGAGATGCTACAGAAAAAGGTCATGCAGCGTCGCGGTGACATCTATGCGTGTTGCGGATATTATCGCACAAAACGTCGAGGCTTTTTAGGGTTAAACATCCTTTGATTTATAATACATGTACTGCAGTTTTTTTTAATTTGAAAGATAAGGTAACATCATTTGTGCTCATTTCTTTTAGACCTGTTTGTGTATGAAAATGACAGAAGAAATCACTAGCTTTCTTTAGGTTGTTGTATTGCAGTGGGGGAAGAGTTACTCTAAAAGAAAATAAAACTTTCAGAAATTATTGAACGCAACCTCTTTTCTCAAGTCATACCGTCATTAGGGGAGAAAGATTAACATTTCATTGACATGTTCGTGCCTCAAGCATGCATACATTTCCTAACATTGAAAGAGATGCACATCCTAATACCGGACACCAAAGACCAATTTCTTTCTCCGCCGAAGATAAGTGGTTTTGAAATCAAGCGAGACTTTTCACGCGTGTCACACGCGTAGGGGCATCCTCCGGGCGTTTATATCTCATCTTTTGTAATCTTTGGCAAGAACCTCGCCTGATTTAAGCCTCGGGTTTGCTTCTTCACCTCGGTTCAATCGATAGAGATTAAAAGAAAACACCATCTTCAATTTCAAGTAGGAGATTCACAGTCTCTTTATAGACTTCCCAGCCCCTGCGGTGTAATTGGGCGAAATAGTCCGACAGCCTGAATCATGATCAATGAAAACATTTGGAGGATTTTAAGCCGATCTAATAATTAAAAGTATATTTGCATGAATAACAGCATAATCATTTGACCAGAGCTGTTAGAATGAGGACGTCAGGAGTTTATCCATCCTCTCCCCATATTCTCTTTGACGATGCATCATTCCGTTTCCCTTTGTCCCATTTTCGAGAGCGTGATATTATTAACCTTTACCTAAAATTTTACAAGGTATGCTATGACATATACATTGTCAGCAAAATCCTGTACTCGAGATGCAGTAACATCGATAATGTTTATTTTTTGAGATATGGATTCTTTTTTTGCCGCTTTGATTTTGATAATTTACCTTATAAGCTGAAACGCAACATCAACTTACGGTTGTAGATTTGTAGATTTGTTCACAATAGAGTACGGTTATATTTATTTTATGGTCACGATATTTATAATATTAGTATCAGTGTTCAGAGGCTTTGTAAAGGCGACTATAACTCCCAAGGCATTGCAAGAGTATTGACAGCTAATTTCTGATTGTAAAAACGATGGAATATTTGACGTGAATTTGATTATTATTTCTTCGATTTATTACGGTGTCATGCGGATTTCTGTAAATTATTTGGCTTTTCGACAAACAGACCTTCAGATTGTAATCATTTGTCACATAGACGCTTTTAAAGATTTTCAAATTTTAGCGTTTACGTCCACGAGCATTTAACTCAATCGATAATGTCTTTTTCTCATAACCACATAGTAGTTCAGCTGCTGGTTTCTAAATGGTGTAGATTTTTATTTATATTCTGAGAGGGGTTTCTCAGGCCTGCGTATTTCTCCCAGTGCGATCTATCATGCTCGAGGCTATTTAGAATCCCTTCCCTAGGAAGACATCTCCCCTTCTCTTCATTATATTCATCATGGCGGACCCCATCTGTCGGTTAAAATAGTCGAAGCATTTTAAGAAGTCACACAGAAATACCCTCTGAGATTTCAATATGCCCGCCACCGTATTGGTCTTATGGTTGTTATTGGGATAATCACCGAGCAGAATGTTTGCGTTGTCCTACAGGGTGGGGTATTAAATCAATTTGAGTGAATGATGAATTTATTTGGCTGAATAATTTTGTCTGAAGCAATGTGCAAGCCACGGAGGCATAAACCACACATTTATCAGTTAATATCGCTACTGTTTGAATCAGCGTTCTTCACATGTAGAGTGTAATTATATTTGGTGGGTTTGGGCTTTTTTTGGGGGGGGGGGCATTTGCAGCGCATTCAGCTCTTTCTGATATTGATATTCATTGAAAGTAAAATTTATTACAGAGTCAAATATAAAACTTTCGTGGAGATTTATTCTTCGGTACGAAATCTCAATTAGATTTACTCGTGCATAAATCGTGCACCGTGCAGTTATGCATGCGTTCTTGAGCCATTTAATAACCTAGGAAACCTATATTTTCGATAATGGGAATAGTGTATATAATGTAGGACTGCGAACTTTGATGATTGTAGTTCTCGTTTCGACTGTACACCATTGCCATGATGTAATATATTCAAAGGTCAACTGCCGTTATTCGTATACACGTGAAATAATAGCCGCGTCATTTTGGATTCGCGTTGAGTCGCCAGCCCGACTCTGCACGGGATAATCTTACTAGTATGAAGGAGCCTTCAAGTATTCTTCAGACTGTAACGCAATCGTGTGTGAGTAGACATGACGCGTTCTTGATTACGACTTAATGTTAATTGCATTAAGGTGTGCCTTTCACTTCTCAAACCGTCAAGAGCTTCGAAAATAACGGGGTATATTATGCGGAACAAAATATCGAACTTGGGGACTGAAATGTCCGGTTTGGAAAAACAAAAATAGGCTTATAGACGCCTCTTGATATTTGGTCTTATTTTGGCCTCGCAATGGGGCGATATAGGAAACAAATAAATACGAATACTCACTGCCTGTGACAATAGCTGAACTGAAAGTGCAGTGGTCATGGTAGTAGCATTGAATAAGACTATTTCAATAAAAACTGAAATTTCAGTATAGTAGTACGCCTTGGCGTCATGACTTTAGCCGACGGTGTTGCGGTAACCTTAACGATGAACATCTTTTACCCCTGTCACAATTACGAGAATGATACCAGGGCGATACCAGATTGAACAAAAAGTTTACATGACTATTACTGCTTTCACACCAAGGTACGGTCGCTGGGTACGGTCGCTGCGACAGTACCCAACGACCGATGAAATCAGAGTGTGAAAGCATTTCAATCGTACTCAGCGACGATCGTTTTGGTCATAAACGATCGGTCGCTGAGTACGGTCGCTGAGGTACTTCAGCGACCGTACCCAGCGACTGTACCTTGGTGTGAAAGCACATCGTACTCGGCGACCGATCGAAATGCAATGACCCCCCCCCCCCCCCCCCCCCCACCCCCATACATGCCCTCGCGCTATCTCTACTTCCGCTTCGGCTAGGTCAGCTATACAGCGACCGATCGCTCTGGGCCTGACCAAATTTTGACGACGGTGTGAAAGCACGTCCGATCGGTCGCTGGTACGGTCCTCTGCGACCGTACCCAGCGACCGTACCTTGGTGTGAAAGCAGTCATAGAATGGCAAGATTCGGTCAGCTTGGAATCGACGTGGAGTCGGTAGGTAGTGTGACCGAAGTATTAATCACTGATGCCATCAGGGGATGGCTCGTATGTCATACAGGCAATGTAAACATATTCTCTGGAGAAAATATTATCTTTCACTTAGCTGCGATAAATCATCTCCCTGCAAAGTAGAAATAATTTTCAAGATGACTGAAAATCAGAAGATTGCCGTGGGATTTGTCCATGTCTGTTAACCATTTTCTCACTAACTAGGCGGGTATCGCCTCCGTGCTTTGACTCTGTATCTGTGGCGAGAAGGGACCACGAATACAATCAAATCTTGTCGATAAAACATGGGAGGGAAGATGATGACTTTATTTTTCATTCAAAATTTCGCACGTTTCACTCCGTCCTCTACGCATATAAGTCATCATTTCCTCTTTCATCCCGTCATTTTCTTTTTCACTCCAGTCTGTCGAACAAGCTGAAGTAGTCACCGGAGATGTAAGCGATATTTAGCTCGGTTCCAGTCGAGTTAGCGAACGAGTCCCCCCTCCCCCATCGAGTATATCGGCCACCCTACCTTATCTCTTCCTACTGTCCTCGCGCCCCTCCCGATCACATCTCGCCTGAGCGTGCTCATGAAAAAAACTACGGAGTCGAGAGCGCTTTGGGTTTTAGCGGCTTCACTGTCGCCATTTGAACCCGTTT
>CM057152.1:1390918-1403435 GCA_029962745.1 Echinometra lucunter | reverse complement strand
CCGTTTTGGCCACTTAAGAACCTGCCGCTGTATTAATTAACTACTATCGTGCTCTTGCGATGATATCTATGCCCCATAATTGACGGCTAATTCAAGTTTGTGTGTACAATTAAGGAGAGGCACAAAGGAAGATATCGGTTAGAAAAGAATCTCACAATTAGCTGTAATGAATGAGTCTTTGGGCATCGTGGTGTAAACCATTTTAATGCTGTGGAATTAAGACGAAACGATCAAGAACTAGGTCATTATCTCATAGGGTTGCAGGAACATGTATGCAAGGGATCATATACACACAGTCATGTTGCTATGAACGTGAAATAATCTTTCTGAAGATAATTTTTGAGACTGCGCCACATATTCGTGTGCGGTATCATTTTCCTTGTACTGCATCATCACGACGTCTGTATGACGACACACTTTCCTCATGCTGTCGGTCCTCATTCTCAAACAATGTTTCCTGTACATAACATCACGTTCTACTCTTTTCCTTCTAATTTTTCTAAATTGATTATCAACGATTTCTGTTTGAAATTATCTACGTGTTGCAGGCATAGAAGAACACGTGCACGCAGAAACGTATCTCAAAATGAAAATGAGTTTCTACCTAAATCTGCGTAGAAGGGTTTACAGTTCACAATTTGTTAAATCCTGAAAGAACTATAGGTAAAGTGGAAAGAGATGGAGGTGAAAGTGAGAGCCGAGAAAGCGGGAGAGATAGAGGGTAGAGTATCTCTCTTGAACTGAGTGAAGTCCTGAAAAGGACTGTAAACCAGAAGAGGTGTGAAGGCTTGAGGTAGGCGAAGAGATGAGGAGACTTGGCTTGAGGTCGACGGAGAGGTGAGAAGACTTGAGGCAGGCAGAGAAGGAGAGAAGACTCGACGTTCCGGGCAGCTTGACTGTCCGTCTTCAGGAGTGACTGTCCGTCTTCAGGAGTGTAGACGTCTTCACTCCTGAAGACTGACAGTCAAACTGCCCGGAACGTCGAGTCTTCTCTCCTTCTCCGCCTGCCTCAAGTCTTCTCACCTCTCCGCCGACCTCAAGCCAAGTCTCTTTATCTCTTTGCCTACCTCAAGCCTTCACACCTCCTCCGGTTTACAGTCCTTTTCAGGACTTCACCCAGTTTCAAGAAAGATACTCTACCCTCTATCTCTCTCGCTTTCTCTTCTCTCATTTTCACCTCCATCTCTTTCCACTTTACCTATAGTCCTTTCAGGACTTACCACATGGTGAACCGTAATCCTTCTACGATCATTATCCCTACCACCATGCAAACCTTCAAACATCATCTACCTAAATCTTATCTAAAATGATTTTCCCTTTCATTTAAAAAGGTAATGGTTTCATGCAGTAAATTATTTGAGGTTCATACTCTGTTCAGTCGTACGGGTTTTTTATGATGATGATGATGATGATTTTTTTTTTTTTTTGCCTTTTTTTCTCGTTCAGGGATGCCTTGATATTTTCGGTGGCTAACTCCGGGACCAGTCTGTATTCTGGGTTCGTCATCTTTGCCGTGCTAGGCTTCATGGCCGGACAACAGGGTGTCGATGTAGCAGTCGTAGCCAAGTCAGGTTAGTAGATACCCCATCCTTCCGTCTGTCTGTCTGCCCGTCTTTCTGTCTGTAAGTCTGTTGATCTGTCTGTCCGTCTGTCTGTTCAAATGTCTATTTGTCTGAATGGTTGTCATCTTTGCTGTGTTTAGATTCATGGTGGGACGACAGGGTGTCAAGTTGTTTGGGAGGAGCTATTTCCTCTGTCTATTCATCCCTCAGTTTGTTTGTATTTCTCTATATTTCTGCCTCTCCTTTCTGTTTAACTGCATTTTCTAATTTCTCCCTGTACCTGCATGTATATGTCTTGGTCTACGTCTGTATGGTTCTGTTTGTCTGTCTGTCTCTGTCTGTCTGTCTCCGTCTCATCTGTTTCACTTGCTTCATCTCTCTCCCCTTCCTTCGTTTATCCTTCTTAATATCAGTTTTATGCATCATTAATTTTTTAAAATCAATATTCATGCAAGATTACCAACAAACTTTCTCACCTAAAAACTTTTCAGTCCTTTCATTCGCATCCAATTTACATCTGCTTTTGAAAATAGAAGTATAAGCAAACATGAGTAGCAAGTTCAATGCATCTTCATGTATTCATAATAAAAGTGATTAGGACAATAATGGCTGATATTTACATAGCGCCCTTTGTACTGGATACAAAGCGCTCTGAGATTTCACCCCTGGGCCATGCCTGGTTAAGAAATTTTCCCGCTAATGACTAGATATTTCAGTACAATTTATGTTGTTATCCTTTCTTGGTTGCATCATGGTATCTTGTGTGAGAATAAAGAAATAGATGGAAACCTGGACCAGTTTTGTGCGCTTGAAGAGGCGAAATAGACAGAAGTGAGCGATATCGATGTAGGGTGACGATGAATATATGAGACAGTACAGTGATAATGATGATGACAGTGATGGTAATAGCGATTTTATGACATAACATCAACCAAAGGGCATCAGAAAAAGTATAAGCAAGAAAGATGAGACATATAAAGTGGGACAGGGTGGCATTATTGGGCGATTACATCATGTCACGAGCCAATCAGCGGCACCTGTTCGAAGCGATCGATTTGTATAAGCTACCGTCAAATGGCGCCCTTTCAAGTGAACGCTGAAGCTTTACTTCCTCCAGGGAAAAGAGAGCGCACAAACCGATTCGTCTAGCCCTCATGCAACCATTTCTCTGAGATTGAATGTGAACAAAAGCAAACAAAGACAACTTTCACTGATTAAATTGGCTGATTGTACCATTCTTCATAACCTTAATCACACATACACACACAGAGTTCTGGCTACCCCTCGCGCACTGCATGTATGCATAACACATTGACGGATACCTAGGGATCCTCAGGCAAACGCCTTCCCTATTGTTATAATTTTCATTCCAGTGAAGCAAAAGAATCTATCCCATATTAAACAAAATTCAGGGCTGTCTAATATGAAGACTGAGCAATGATCAATCTTCTAGGTGGAAAGGTTTTGTGCCGTTGCATGCGAGAACTGCTCTAATTTTCACGGCCTCCTAAATCTCGGTCTATAGTCGACCCGGCTGTTCAAATACAGACCTGAGCACGAAAGAGATTTCTTTCTTAGTATCACCTTAGCCATGATCAGATGAGACGCGAGTGCTCAGGGGACACTAGGCAGCTATTTCAATAATGTAGAATCCGTTTATGTTGCCCCAGTTCTAGTAAGATCCAGCCACAACGCTCCCCTCCTAAACCACGACGACGTACTTTTTCAGTGCGCTCGATAAAACATTCATCCGAAGAAGAAATGTTCGTTTGAAGAGGGGGAGGGAAAATTCCGAATTCGTCTACCAAGATTTGAATTGACGAAAGAGGAGAGCAAAATTGATTCATGTTCATAATTATCATGTAAAAAAATATATGGAACGGATGTAGGCTTTCAAAATTAGAATGCTAATTCATTTTGTATCGGTCAAGCGAAAATGGGTCTATTGCTCTTGTCTGCTCGTAAGATCAACAACTTCAACTCTTTTATATTAGAAGCAACCTTAAGCTTGCAATGACGAACAGGACTATACATTACATAACAAACAATTTACCAATTTATCTTACCGCGAAGTTCTGTCCACTTCAATCTTAGATTCTGCCTATCCATATTTTGATTTTTTTCTTCTTCTTCTTCTTCGTCGTCCCAAATTTTGTTTTTGCGGCCTGAAATATGACAGCGAGCTAAACATGAAAGACCTGATGAGACACTACTCCGCACATTTCAATGTGTCTAAACAGATTGATGGCGGCATATAGAATGTGAATTATCATCACCATCACCACCATCATCATGATCATTATCACCATCATCATCTTCGTCATCATCACCATCATCATCTTTATCATCATCATCATCACCATTATCATTGCCATCGTCATCATCACCATCATCATCATCATTATCGATGTGCATCCATTGAAAACATTAAGACAATTATGTCATACCAGTGCATGCAAATAAGGCAGCAATGACATACGAAACCACCTCGCTGCCTGTGTATAAGATGATGGTTGCCTTCATCTCTGGAATTTCAAATTCCTCGGGGGTGCCCCCACCGCCTCCCATGTCTGAGTCCACCTACCCAATGTTCTCAGTCTTGAAATACTCACACACACTACGAGAATGTTAAGTACTAATTAATGCCTTGGAACGAAAGAGCACAGCCGTCTGCCAAATCAGGCTCTCGCAATATGAATATGATTATTACATTAGGCTTGTATCGCCGCCTCATGATGTGGTTATCCCTTCAAAAGAACCGCGACCCGAATTCCGTTTGGGCCCAAAACTACCACCTTCACCTCCTATAGGATTAGCTTATTTATGGATCTACAGAGAAGGCCTTAGTTTGATTGAAAAATCAACTCCTTTAAGTTTTGCCAATCGGAGATATCGCAAGTCACGTCGTCATATGAAATTCCTGTTCGTTATCGTTTTTTATTCGTCATATTCTGTGCTTATCCAACACAAATACACGATATACCTCTAGCATAAGGTAGTAATGTTGATATCATTTAATACTCCAAACCATAACCTTTTTACAGACAGTAGAAAGAAGAAAAAAAATATTCTTAAAGGGACTCACCATCGTATTTTTAAGGACGGACATGGCCGTAATTGACCAGATTGAAACAAACGTCTCTGCGAAGTAGCGTACGCTCGTACTTTCGTGAGCTTTGAGTATATAGGCTATTCGAAACCGCAGTGGACGCAGTTATGACATCATGAGCGATTTCCGTTCATTTGGTTTGGAGTGCAGCTTGTAAATGAGGTGATCGGTCATGTCAACCACTTCTATCTTTTAAAAGGGGAAATGATCATGAATAGTAACTACTGCTATAGATATTTTATTGGTCAGCAGAATTACGTGCATTTTTTGTGCAGAAATATGAAGGGAAAAAAAACCTGCTCAGGAAAGGCCAATTTTTAAGAAAAAAAATGTGCAATACATGTATCAAATAATTCTGTCAAATGGCTCACCCCTTTATGTCTTGTGGTGTCCGATAACCACTCCAGTTTCATGTCTGCATGATGTCTTATTTTTCAAGCGATATCTCCTTCAATAAACCGAGGCCCGACCGCGCTTCTGCGTGCATGCAGACGATCGTATTTCAGCTATCGATCGTCGTGCATGTTAAGTACGCGCGTGATCGTTCAACAGCGAGCAGGTTTCCTACGACCACGGCTTGCGACCGTAGATCAAACACGCCAAGAGATGGGCTGTCACGGCTACATTTATTTAGCCATATCCAGTGTCAGACCCATGGATTATGCGGGAATCCGAAAGATGGATGTTTTAAGGGGAACAGAGATCACCAAATGATTTATCTCAAGATGAGCATGTCGCTCCATCTTTCCCCTTCATGTTTGCAAACATAATTCACTCCGAAATAAAGAGGGAAATCGAAACGACGATTGTTCATGTAAAGAGGATCAGAAGAGAGTAGAAGAATAAGAACCTTGCTCGCTTTCTTCTCAGAATATCAAATTCCAGTAATCTCCTCAGTGATGAACGGTTGAGATCTCGCAGCCATCGATTTGGGTAGGATAATGATAAATTAAAAGTTACAAGGGCGGAATTGGGTCTGAGATCGGAAAAGAGGATTTTGCAGAATAGAAACCTCACTTCTTGTTACCGCCATAAAACCACCCCCTATGTTTCCAATCCTAATATACATTCATGTCACTGAGATTTTCAAATCACAAAATGATTATGATATATTGATTGAACTGCCCTTCAAAATGCCCTTTAGGGTTCATCTAAATTGATTTCCTCAACGTGGTAAAGCACAAGGTTATAGGGACTTTGAATTTCTGTCGGCCTGAATTCCGACATGAAATGTTTGAACATGACCTTTGACCTTTCGTGATTTACCCTGTTGTTTGCTGGGAAATGTGCAGTACCTTATCTGAGAAAGGAGCTTGACTATAACAGTGGCTCCGTTTGGTACATTTGTGACGAATTGTTCCCCAAATTCAATCAGAAATGAAAACATGTTGGAAAGGAATACATTTGTGCTTTTCTGAAATACTGCAAGATAAAGTGCCTTGCACATAAACTTGCCACTAGTAATGGAGGGGAAAAAATATTAAATAAAACAGAAATTAATATATTTTGAAGCCATCCATGTCCCTGCATGGAATAGGGTTCATGTAAAATGTACTGGCAGACAGACATGTGATCGTGCATGTTTTAACGATTTTCACTTTCATGGAAACATACTCTCGAATATAAAGACTTTTTTTTTTGTTCCTCTCCCCTCTAGCTCACGCTAGCGAGACGTTGTATCTTTAGATTTGTGCAACCCAAAGAATGAATTGCATAATCAGATATCATTTTAGACCATGCTCTAAATTTGTATGCTTACCAAAAGACCAGTGTATTGCTTTAAAGATAGTAATGTAAGTTTGTTTTCCAAATAAAATCTTTTATTCAAGTTTTTTTAATACATGAGCAGTATAAACAAATTAACAAAGTGGTAGATGCATGATATGATTGACAAACAAAGTACAATTACAAAAAAATATATTCTTGAATTTGAGTAAGTGGGGCGTGCCTCCATCTATCAAGATATGAAATAAATTTATCCTGCTGTTTATAGATTATTTCTTGAAATAATTTTATACTGATATTTTAACGTAATATTTTCATTGCTTCTTTCTTTCCATGATATAATGTAGGTCCAGGATTGGCGTTCATTGCGTACCCTGAGGCTATTACCCAGATGCCTGCAGCTACCCTTTGGGCTGTTCTCTTCTTCCTGTGTCTCCTAGTTCTTGGTATAGACAGTCAGGTTAGTACAGGACCTACCCCTTCTGTGATGATAATAATGATAAATGCGTTTTGGTGCTGGTAATTTTCTTAGCTGTGCTCTTCTTATTCTCCTTGTCCTAGTAATGGTAATGTTGGCATTTTAGATGCTGTTAAAATTGTGTTATATTTGTTCTTATTATTATCCTTGTATCCAAGTGCGTTGTCGACTGTGTTGTATACCATGTTGATATGACGTCTGCAGTGTGACGGTGTTACCCTGTCTGTAATGGTACTATGTAGCAATGCCGTTTATCTTGACGTGGTGGCAGTGATTTTAGTGATGGTTTGTTGTTGTAAGTTGGATTGATTGTGTTAAAGAAATTTTGTGTGCACATCTACTTATGGTGAAAGTGATAGTTTGATGATATTTGAATTGGTTGGTTGATAAGAGAAGAGAGATGGATATTGACGTTTAGAAAGTGGTGTTTGGTTTCGTCGGTAATGTTTGCATTTCGATGTAGTGAAAGTTGTGTGTTTGAGAATAGACTCAGAGATGAATCCAGAGGGTGGCGGTAGCGTACAGAACAGTCGCTCCTTCCCCGCCTTGCTAATTTTCAAACAGTTCATACGAATTAAATGAAATCAATAAAAAAATCATTTGAAATTGAATCGGAAGTATGAGAGTACTGTGAAGAATACAAGATGATTTATAAGGAGAAGCAAATTGGGTACTAATGCACCATCAAAATCAAAGTTGTAATGGAGAAGTAGATGGCCTACAAGGCTTGGAATGCATGAAGACAGGCAATGTAAGAAACACATACGAAACCAAATTGATGTCTCATGTGGTTTGCCACAGCTCTTTATTTACTTTTTGATGGAGTGCCTTTTAATATACCCTGGATATTGTCGTTCATGTAATGTCTTCAATTCAGCACTTCACTTTATTGCATTCCTGAATAATTTATCGTTTTGCCACGAAGGGGGTTTTAGGAATACGATTAAACCTCTTACAAGCCTTACAAAATGTGATGTTCTGCTGCACAGATACAGACCAGATGAGCACCTTACAAGGTGTTAACAGACACCCGAGGTGGCGTCTTAACCTCCTAGGTGTTCCAATTGTCCCTTCTCAAGGGGAAGGGATCAAGGATTCGGGGGATAAGACAAGATGCTCAGATCTAGGTTTACGGCCTTTCTTGTTCAATGTCTGTATGCTCTGTTTGCACTTTGGGCCAGCAATGAAATAGCATTAATATTTCAGGCCGTTACAACATTTCAAATTGATCGGGTTTTTTTTTTTTTTTTTGCATCTTTGTTGAGCGATTATAGGTAGGACAAATGAATTTGGCATTTTCTACGTCAGTATGGGATTGTGAGTTCTTGATACCACAGGGTAGATCTCAGTAGTTCATCTTTCCATCTATTTCAATGTATTAGTTTATCTGACAGGTCTTGTTTCCCTCTGATAAAAAAAAAAGAAATTTCGAGAGGTACAAGACGCACTACGAATGAAAATCGAAAATTCACATCTTTCTACGCTTCTCCAAAAATTAATGGATGTGAAAAATGACATCTAGTAAGTGGGGTCAATACAATAGAGAAAACTTGGGTCTCAAATGGTTAAAAGTTGGCTAGCTGGTGTGAAAATGTACTCAGGCCATTTGAATATGATGAAGCAGGTACGAGGGTAAAGTGAAAACAAAAACACTTCTGAAAGGGAAAAAAGAGCTGTGGGCGGAAAAACAAGATGAATAATTCACAATACGAAAAATCTTTGTGTGTGTGTGTGGGGGGGGGGGGGGGGGTGTCAGTAATTCCTTAATTTCAGATGTGCGTTGAGGACTTGTACGTTGTTCATCGAACTCCAACGAAGACAAAACAATTGATCTATTAATTAAATATGGAACTTTTTCATCGGCCGGAGCGCTTTGTTGTTGAGTGGATTTTTATTGATTGACTGATTTCTTATTGTATTGTGCTTTATTTATTATTTATTTTGATAAATAGGTGACTCCATAGGGACCGGTACATGTCTTGTTAGCAATTAATCTAGCGTTTTAAAGCACGTATTTTCATTCATAGCTATAGGGACCGATCGTCCATCTTTATTTTGACAGTTTGTTTTGAAGAGTTATTCATCCTTCAAACTGTCCCTGTCGTCATCGTCAAAAGATGCCGACGGGTAGAGAACTGGTATAGTGGAGTGTTAAATGGCGTCAGTATGCGAGTGGAGTCAAAAAGCGGCTAAACATTAAGTTAGATATCATCTTCCATTTGCCACTTCAAAGTTTTATCGTTCTTGAAGATCTGTGTTAAGTTTATTTGACTGCTTTGAATTTTCCAGGCCGTATTTCATTCCTTCTTTGGAATTAGTTGGTTCAGCCCAAGAGATCATGTTGAATTGAGTTATCAGGCAAAATTTGCTGGCAAATTTACCGACGTGATTTTTTCCCAACTGAGAAAAAGAAATGATCTTTAGGTTTTTATCATGGGAAGAACATGTCATATACAAGCGAAGGGAAAATTTCATAAACATTTGAAGTTAAGTTTAACAGAAAACAAAAGCTTTTTTATTGTTGGAAATTGCTTTGCCGAACTCATAGTTAATTGAGGGAGATTTCATTTCTTAGAGCCTTCAATTAACTTAATAAGTTATAATATGATATTTTGCAAAAGTGTATGATAAGTAGAATTTTTTTCCATTTCCGTCATTTTTCGCTTTGGATTGTTCTTATATTATTTAACAAATAAATTGTAAACGGGATTTGTTGTTATAAGCATAGTACCTGTAAATTACCATAAGTATCACACATTTTGTTAAGAGAATTTTGGATAGTATAACTTGATCAGGGTGTTTAATTATCCACTTACTTACATGAAAGTATAAGTAGATGGATGCCGGTGCATCAATGTGAATAAGATGAAAAATTAAGTGGATAGATGTATCTATATTTATAGTTGGCAGCCGTCAATGAATAATTCTAGTCATGCATGGTCAATTACAATATTTCCCTCTATGAATTATTTATAGAACTGTCTTTCCAAAAGGATTATCTCGCATGTCCAAAGACTGATGTTATATTCATGGGATCTAGACCTTAAATATTTACTATTCTTTTCACCATTGTTTTCTTTGAAATGGTTAATAAAAATTTGCTAAGCTAGCGATCTGTCCAATTTCGTTTTATGAATACCTTTTTGATGTATATTTCATTGATTCCAAATAAAATTACCCTGGGGGCCCGTGGAAGGACACTGTAACTGTCAATATCAGGTCATGTCTGGCAGCTATAGGAAACTGTTATGACATCTAAAACAGTTCATTTAAATGTCATATAAAACAGTTCATGTGCATGTCATTGTGAGGTGGTTTTAGTCCTTGGTTTGTTGTAATTTTTAGTTCATTTTGCAGAGTATGGGGGAAAGGGGGAACATTCCCTCTCATTAAGAGAAAATGATAATATCATGTAAAAAAAAAAAAGTTGTGCAGTTCCTTTAACAAAATGTGCCTGGGAAATTAATTCATTGGAGGTTTCCTTTTATCTTCGCACGTATGTCAACTTTTATTTGACCTACTATTGGTGTTTATAATTAATATAATTTTTCCATTGATATGGTGATTGATGATAATGCTGATATTACTAACTTTTCGTCGAAACAGATGAAATCATCTTGTATCCTTTAAAGCACTGGATGGAGAAGACGTGTCACCAAAACCAATGTTTGATTAAAGAGAGTCATTCCTGTACAAATTTCCTTGAGTAAATAGACTTAATATCAAATGGGCAGAATGCATGTATCATATCAGCTTTAGCATTATTCCTCTTATTTCTTAGCGATGTATGTGTATGCGCGAAGTAACATGTTTATGAAGGAAAGTTCAAAGCTTCTATGTTCCGAGTTGAATTATATGTCTTAAACAAGGATTATATATTTTCGTCAACAGTTCGTTGGCGTCGAAGGATTCGTAGCGACGATCGTCGATTTGTTTCCAAACACCCTCCTGAAAGGACATCGGCGTGAGATCTTCTGTATTTTTGTTTGTTTGTTCTTCTGCATCGCTGGAATACCTATGTGTACTTACGTAAGTCAACCACCCTTTCATTTCTTCCCAGTTTAGTCATACTATACGATCACAAAGGCTTTCGAAGAATCATATTTCATTATTCTCGTTCCTCACCCATCATGCCCATTGAAATATACAAGCATTATGCAATGAAATTTGCATTATCCAAATGTAATATTATTGATTGGATATCACTGAAGGAGTATTGAAATTACCCTTGAGTGGACTTCACAAAAATCTTTGTGATCTTGTTTCATATAATATACTTTTTATTTATTTCTTTAATGATATTTGAGGGAAAATGTTGGCATTGCCTGCTTTCTTTACCGATCTATTGACTAATGCGTGTTGGACACAAGGCGTCACTTTTGATAGCATTATCTGCGCTATAATCAAGCCCATTGCGGCAACAAGCGCACATACAATTCAAAGTATAGCTGATGCAGAACTGCGTCAATGACTGGAGCAATTTTTGAGACGTCATCTGATGGTGGGTTTGTACCCAGAGTGAATGTGAAGTGAATAGTGCAATGCCTCATTGAATTTCTCGAATCTTACTTAATTTCCCGATCAGGGGACTTCATTGGCTAGACAAGGGTAGGTAATAAGGCAATCCTAATGATGGCTTGTGTGCAACGGGTCGTTGAATCCCCAGAATCGCAATTCCATCTTGAAAAAAGTCAGTGGTATACATTTTGAATGAAACACATACAAAGCTAGGGTTAGGAAGAGAGTAAGAAAGATAAGATACCTGCAGTTGGCTACGAGTGTGTATGAGAGAAACTCGAAATACCAACGCCTGGCTCTATTTTGACGGGAAGAGTATCCGTGTAATCATATATCTATACCTGACACAAGGCGACTGACAAAAGATCTGACTCGGATATTCTGGTTGCTCGGGGGGTATTAGGAGAGAAGGTCGACGCCATATTGCCATGCCTTAAGTCCAAAAAGCAGGGAGAAAGAGAATCACCCATTCCCAATATCTGTTATCCAAGATACAGCAGGGATCGATTTACCAATTCATGGCGTTTTCCCGCCGTTTTGGCCGTATCGCATTGCCTCCAAAGTGCGCCATAATATGATCAAATAATACAATGCGGATCTACGCAGGCAGCGTAAAAAAGTGCATCAATCTTTGCTTTTTCATCATAGGTCGAAAGGTGATTGATAAGAAGTCTTTCATTACTACAGCACCGGCAAAATAGTGGAAGGTTACAAAATATCCTTTATTGAAAACATTGCTCGATAGCTATTTAATCAATTGAAAGGGCCGTCCATATGAAAGATAGAAGCTGTTTTTCATAGAAGGATGGGGAAGATGCCATAAAGTTGACGATATAAATTTCTAATTTATTAGAATTTTACCCTTTTACCCGTTAAATATATATGTCATAAAGGAAATTGTTTGCTGTTACAATATTTCCTGAATTGATTCCTTATGAAGCTGTAAAATCCTTCTAATTACGTTTCCCTGTAAACCTATGAAATGTACTATTCTTCTGGGTCAAGGGGTACAGTTCTAATAAATCAGCAATTTATATCTTCCTCATGCTAATACGAAAAACAGCTATTAGTCTGTCAGATGGACGGTGCCCTTTCATTTGATAAAAGAGCTACCAAGCATTGTTT
>CM057152.1:1261922-1390418 GCA_029962745.1 Echinometra lucunter | reverse complement strand
CAAGCATTGTTTTCAATAACAGACATCCTGTAACCTTCCTCTATTTTACTGGTGCTGTAGTCATGGTAGTAAGGAAATGGTTCATTTTATTCGTTTACAAAAGAAATGGAATTAGCAGGATTTTACAGCTTCATAAGAAATCGATACAGGAAATATTGTGGTGGAAAATAACAATTTCCTTTTTGTCTTATGCAGTTAAATGGTTTAAAGGAAGGTATAGAGGAGCAAATAACTGATTGGTATCTAGAAACATAAAGCATAAAATTGATGCTAGCAGTATATGAAGTGCTCACCTCACGGGTACTCAAAATGCATTGATTCTCTGCTCGTCTACTGAAATGCCCCAACAAAAATGTCAAAACGGAGAGAATTCTTTGGTTTGGTTTATATAGACATTATGCGTTGGCTATGAAAATGACTCTTATCCAACTTATGTTCATAATTAGTACAATGATTACATGGGTGTCAATCGTGGGGGGGGGGGGGGGAGGGGAGACATCCTCCCCAAAATTAAAGCCGAGAACCTTTTTTATGTGTGTGTGTGTGTGTGTGTATGAACCCCCCCCCCCCAAAAAAAAAAAAAAAAAAAAAAAAAAAAAATTAGAGTGTCCCCTCAAAGTATAAACTGGATTGACACCCCTGAATGATTAACGTAAGGGGGGACTTATTGTCTTCTTCTACGGTTGTAAATTGTACATCCATGTTTTCCCTAAGAGGCTTGTTACATTCATAAAATTTAAGTCCCCCCAAAAAAATTATTTTATGTCCCCTCATAATATAAAATGCACTGACGCCCCTGCATGATTAAAGTAAAGGGGACTTATTGTCTTCTTCTTGTTAATTGCACGTCCATGTTTTCCCTAGAAGAGTCTCGTTACATTCATAACAAGACTCCAGACATGGTTCTGTAATTAAGTTATTAATTGACATTCTAATTTGCTCATTATATTTCATCATAATTGTCACCCTGCAGGGAGGCATGTATATCTTCCAGCTGTTTGATTACTATGCAGCCAGTGGCTTCGTTCTCCTTTGGGTTTCCATGTTTGAGAGTTTCACCATCGGATGGGCTTACGGTAAGTATCATGAGTGGGATAGGGTGGATAAAGAGGTGGAAAGAAGATGGAAAGATAGACAGATGGTTGGATAGATGAATTGATTGTTTGACTACTATGCAGCCAGCAGTTTTAGACTACTTTAGGTCGCTATGTTTGAAAGCTTCACCATGGGGTGGGCGTAAGGTTAATGATGAAAGATAAAGAGGTGAAGAGGGCTAGAGGGATTGATCGATTATATGACCATACTATGCTGTCAGTGGGTCTGTACTGCTTTTGCTCTCCATGTTTGAAAGTTTCACCATCAGATGGGCTCATGGTATGTGTCATGGAGGGATAGAGTGAAAGATAGAGTGAGGGGATGGAGGGATAGATTGAAAAAAAGATGAGTTGGATGATAGATGAAAGAGAGATTGGTCGAGTAGTAGATTGCATCTTTGATGGAGGCCATAATTTATGAAACAGAATATCTTGGACTTGCCATATAAGATTCAATATATGCAGCAATGGAAATACCCACATGAGAGTCTGCCCGTGGTAGGGCCACCCCGGGTCGACTAGGGAACTTGTACATGTTACGTATTAGTAGCCGCTATTGTACATACGTCCAGAAACATTTGGTACTGAACATTGTTATAAAGCCCTGAATCAGACGTTTGAAGCAGCTCAGATATAATGTTTTAAAGACTGTTTTATATAAATCAAAGCCACAGCAAAGAATGTATGGATGCAAAGAAGGCAATGAAGCTGCAGCTTATACAATGTTTAGTACCAAAATGTTTCTGGATGTGTGTACAATGATGCTATACGTAAAATGTACAAGTTCCCTAGTCGACCCGGGGGGGGGGGGCTACCCCTGGTAGACTCTCATGTGGGTATTTATATGAATATGAATATAGTGAAACTATGTTTCGGATTGTTCCATTTGTCATGTAGGTGGACGTCGCTTCATGAAGAATGTAACGGAGATGTCTGGGGTAAAGTGGATTGCCCCTTACATGATTGTAGCCTGGGTTTGCCTCTCCCCTCTTTTCACTTCTGTAAGTAACGAAGTATGTGATTGAATGTTTTCAGTATAATTATCATGAAAATCTTAAATGGTCAATGGATATGTTTGTGAAAATTATATCGGAAAAACAAAGATGAATCATTTCCTTTTAACTATGGGTAACTGTGAATTTTGTTTGTTTATTGTTTTGTCTTCCTTTATTTGTTTGGCAAATAACTTATTATTACGATGATTAACTTAAATTGTTCATTCTTTTTGCCAGAAAACGTTCTTTTTGTGGATTTTGTCAATAAATTTCCTTCTTCTTGTTACTTTATGTCTCCTTCATTTTCCCCCATCCTGATAAAAACATAAATTTAGTTCTTCATGTTTTTACCTGCAAACATTCAATCTAAGCTAAATTAAATTGAATCTACATGAAATTGGGCTTCAAGGAGAGGTCTACTTTATCGAGTCCTCCTAATCAAATCAGAGCACTTTCACTTGATTCAAGCTAACTCTGAATTGTTAAATGTATAAATGAAAGTACGTTCCCATTATGCCAACTCAATTGTCAACTAATTTCACAGTGAACTTTATTTTGTTCAGCTTGCTTGTAAAAACATTTCATACTGGCTTTTGTTTGGCTTCCCTCCAATTCCAATTAAATGTTACTTTTTGGATCCACATAGAACACATTGTTTAAACATAAAGGCATTTTAAAACTAATAAGCTAAGCTACATCAGGGACGGATCCAGCATTTTTCAAAGGGGGGGGGGCGGTTGGCTTTTTCAGGTGTCAGTTTTAACCCGAAAGATTTGCTGAAAAGCAAGAAAAAAAAATCCTTGGTTTCAAAAAAAAGGGGGGGGGAGGCGATTTGGATATAGCAAACCTATCAAAATAAGTTAATGCGATGGAAATTGACTGCGTATTTATTGTAACTGATTTCCAAAATCCATTAGTACTTTAGCTTCCAAATATAGGAAAAAGATAGTCCATGTGTTCGCAGACAAATATGAATGTTCATCAGAACAAAACCTCTGCTGATTTTATGCTGTAGATTCCATGATTGGGCAATATTTTCCTTACAAATTCAATTTTGAATGAAAGATCAAGATTTCTGATTTTGTTTCTTGTAATTCTTAATGAAAATGTATTCATCTGATCTGTATTCAAGGTTATAACTCCATATATGTATTGGGTTCATTCTTCCAGATCCACAGAAATTTTTAAATAGGATTGATTTCCATAATACCGTCCTGATCCTAGAGGGTAGAATTCGGGGGAGGGGGAGGGGGGGGGGGTGATTGAGGAGCATGATTATGGGTAGAAACTAGAAACTTAATCTGGACAATTTGGGGACAGTATAGCACCCCTACTTATAGATGCAAGAGGGGTCCTACATCCTTCCCCGATCATGCACCCTATAAATTTCCCATAGAATCGTCCTACTAATCAATTTGTATTTAATTCTTACTCTTCACAGGCTATAGTCATCTTGTAAGTACGTACCGGTACCCCTGACATGCAACTCCTCTTAACCCGTGTACCCGTGGTAGGGCTATAATGAAGGTGGTCAGGCAGAAATTACCATAATCTTTCCACAAAATTCCCTCCATAAATGTTTTTAAGAACTTTTCCGAGAATTAACCGTGATCATTTTTTTTTTTCATCATTCACAGGCCATCTTCATCTTCAGTCTCGTTAAGTACAAACCCCTGACATACAACAACACTTACGTGTATCCTTGGTGGGGCTATATGATCGGCTGGATCCTCGCTCTCATGACCATGATCAACATTCCTGTATTCTTCTTTTATCAGCTCATCTTCAATGCTAAAGGCTCTATCATTGAGGTAAGCTTATCAAGGGGCATAGCCAGGATTTTGTGTAAAACTGGGGGAAATGGAGTTCAGGAAATTGTGAAAGGCAAAAACTGGAGGGTTTTATATATATATGTATATCTTTTGGGGAGGGCGGTGCCTTTTTGACCAATTTTTTCTGTCATGAAAAAAAAAATGCTTTCCTCCATTATTTTGGAGGTACATGTACCTTTTATAACTCCAAATTTCAGTAATAACAGTGCATGGATTGGCAGGAGCGTCAGTTCTGAAGGACGTGAGTGCTGTACAAGAACCCACTATTATTATTACAAAAAGATTCTTTTAAAGGGTGGTATATCAAAAATTATAAAAACAAAGCTAATCACATATTTCAGAGGTAGTTTGGAATGGGGAGAATCTTTGGAAGAGAGCACAATTTGGTGTATTTACGATATGCCATTTGGTTTTCCAGGAGGGTGATGGCTGATTGTTCACCCCCTTCCCTACTCTCACCCCATCAAATCTGCCAGTAAGCTGACTCATCTCGAGTTTGTTTTACTTGAAATGTTAAGGGTGTTAATGGTAGATCAAGTTTGCGGTATCTCTTACGATGCTTCAGCAGTAATCAATATTAAGAATATGAGTAGT
Source organism: Echinometra lucunter (assembly GCA_029962745.1). Taxonomy (NCBI): domain Eukaryota; kingdom Metazoa; phylum Echinodermata; class Echinoidea; order Camarodonta; family Echinometridae; genus Echinometra; species Echinometra lucunter. The sequence continues at coordinate 1,385,903 of CM057152.1, read as the reverse complement.
TGATTAAAGATTATGCCTATATACCTATACCTGTAGTAACTTGAACTGGGTAACAGGTGATGTGTAACTATACATAGTGAATAGACAAAGACATGGCAAATTATACTTAGCAGTATTTTTAGATCGCCAGCTTGGGGAAGTGGCATATGCTAATTGTTATAAATTTCCTCTTTAATATAGATAAATGTTTCTATTTAGGTTTTCAAATTCCTGGAAAATATGACCAATGATATCCAGCTCCGCAGTCAAAATGGTAGATAAACTCTCTTAAAAGATTAATTTCTGGATAAAAGCAAGAAAAAAATAATTAAGAGATTTCAAGTGCAAGTGTTTTGATTTTTATTCTTCTCCGTCTTCTTCCAGCGATGGAACATCCTAACCACTCCGTACTTGCCCCATGGCCGCAGTGAAACGGTGAACGCTCCCAACGTGCACGTGGTCGACCCGATCTTCTCAAACATTGAACTCGGTCACAACGGCCATGCCGACGGCGATGTGATGAAGAACGGCACTGCCGACATGCCTCCACCACCGTACAACGAGTCGGTCGGCATACAGACCTATAACGCGACGGACAGCGTCTAACACTTGATACCATCCTCTTAAGTCCGTCACGTGACATGACTAGTTCAAAGGTCATTGGACAATTAACATGGACACATCGACGACTTAACATCGTGACAGTGCTACCTATGTGTTGTCATCTATGAATGGGCATTTCTGAACTTTCGACCAATCACAACTCTACTTCGCAAGATAGTAGAAGACAGTTGGCTCATCATGCAATGACTTTAATTGGGTAGTACAGTCCATGACGTGGCTTGTCGACTTGAAACACTTTTGACTGCTACTTAAAAGTGCGATGCAAGTGCAACACTGGTCTTCGAAGAACGTCATCCAAATTCTTACAGGTTTTAAAAAAGTTGATAGAAATTACAAACATTACAACATTCACTCTTTCCATATGCATTTATACCTTGCTAACCGCCAAATAATATTTTTTGTGAAGTGGTATTTAGGAAAATGTAAAACTAAGCTTTTTTGAATATGTAATGACTTCTTCCTTCTGTACAAACGAGAGCAATACGAGTGAAAACTTAATTGCAACATGAGTTTGTATACTTTTATGCTTGTTTTTTAAAAACGCTTGTAATCAACAAATTGTCAAATTTATATTAACGTCCATATTTCATGCTGTCTGTTTTGTCTTTCTCATCTAATATATAAACAGCAATCATGTATTTGTAAGGTATATAAAATCAAAGTTGAATTGAATTTTGTAATATCATCGGAATTTTAAAAATCTGCCGTAGAACTCTGAAAAATCATTGCTCAAAATAATAGACATTCCGTGCGAGAAGGGCTTAAAATATCCTGCTATCAAAATGGGAGAAATGATTTGCATTGATTGTACTTAATTGATTTTGTATGGAAATTAGATAAATTGAAAGATTGAAAATAACTTTGCCACATAAAAGTTGTAAATAATTGATTCGCAAATTTCCATTGGTGTTTCCGCAAATTTTGTGTTCTGGAAAGACCACTGTATAGAACTTGCTGACGTTGATCTTGTACGCTTTTTATTTCAACTGTTGGGTTACTTACCAGCTGATTATGTCATGTTATGTAGCTTCTGTATACATTTTGGTCTATCGCAAAATCTTTTCGCGACTAAAAACAAAACTTTTTGGTTCAGAGAAAAGAGATATTCAGAAGTGAATATGATTGTAAGTGTATTAAGATATGCAACTTATTTTCTGTTTGGTTTAATTGAAATGATATTTCATTTTGTTGTCTGCTACTTATATGTCTTGATTTCAGCCATTAAACAAAATTTTCTTTTCCAAGTTTTTTTTTTTTTTTTTTTGAGATAAAGAATGCTGTAGCCTCAGGATGATCAGTGCAATTCAGTTCATTGTGTGAGGTATGTAAATAAGGGCAGTAGTGGATTAAACTACTAATCTTAGTCATTCTTCATTCTGTCTTATTAAAGCAAAACAATGTTTTGAAAAATTGTTTAAAAGCAAGAAGATTAAGACCGGCTGCAATCAAATACTCTATGGAGAATACTCGCCTTGATTCATGAGCGCCCGCTACAAGCGGAATATTTTGTTCCTATACATGAGCTACTGAAAGCCGGGGACACAATATAATACATTATTTTTTCGCATCGCACGCACACACACACACTTACAAGTATATAAAAAAACAAATCATTGTTTTTATTTTCTGGCAGTGTGTTAAATCTTATGGAACGTCTTCACTGTATGCTGCAAATCCTGCATTTCATGCCAACACACAATTCCAACCAAAATACAATAATGGAAACGAATTATTGTTCTCGATTGCAATGACTACACTGGGGCTTTGATGTCTAACTTCTGAAATAATTTGACATTATGTTCATAGTACTATAAAGATAGGTGAGAGATTGTGTTGCAACTCTTGCGTTTCATGAAACACATAATTATGTAAATCAAATCACCTTACAGAATAAGGTTTAATGCACCTATAGGCTTGCATCGGGAATCTATGGTAATAAAATTCGATTATTCCTGCCTCTTACTGTATATGATATTCATTTCTGTTTAAGTGGAGAAATTGCATGTTTTAATAAAAGTCGAAGTGTCAAACTTAATCTTAAGCACGGCTATCCACGAGGCCTCATTTCAATTACGTGGCTGATCGAGCTTGTGAAGGCACTTAACTTTATAATACGCCATTTATCAAAGAAGTGTTAGCATTGTTCGGTTGCAATTTCTTTATAAACAATATTACTCTTATCCTTTCTGAACAATATCACTCTTTTCCTTTCTAAACAATATCGCTCTTTTCCTTTCTAAGAATATCATTCTTTCCTGACGCGCAGAGAAGACTCTGCCAGTCACTGCGTTCCGAAGATTTGCCAATTATTGGCGCCTCGTGTTAGCCAGGCTTTAGAACTAGTCGTGAAATTGGTTGACGTTAAACTTTAAAATACATGTACATATAATGGCGTATTCTCTTTGAAAAAAATGTACATAATGATGTAAAAAGGGAGAAAATAGAAATTTTGTTTTGGTGTGATGGTGATAATAATAATTGGCTTCCCATTGTATTATCTCGTTTGTAACGCTATCACTATTTCTTACAACTTACTGATTGATGCAATTAATAAATGTGTCATTTTGCATAATGTGATTATTTAATGATATGATTTTGGTAGTTGGGGTTGAAAACAAAAGAAAAGCTGTCAGTATGCAGCTGATGCTTACACCAAGAGTAGATATCTTTATTTCATTTTGAAGGTCTGTGTGTAACTGAAATACAGCACAGCCTTTAGCGATCACTTCTCGAATGTTGACAGTTTAAATTGTACAAATGATCTTCGTTAATCATTCAAATGTGCCTTCATAATATGGGTCTATATTGCTTCCCTTTAATGTCTTTTTGATATTTCTCATGATTTGTTCTTCCTCAGATGAGTTCGAAGTTACCTTTATTGTAAATTCCTCCTGCTCTAGAACTTTCACATCTTCATACCTTTCGTGTGTTCTCTACTGAACCAAAAAACGAGGAAGAAACGTGAAATATTACTTAGAATTTTTTTTTAAATATTTGCGTCTGTACTGTTTGGGATGAATGTCTGTAAAAAAAAATATTGTATTGCAGAAGAAATATTCAACATTCTGTACTTTCCAAATAAATAAGTACACTAATGGCAGAAGAAATGTCGTGAAAGCACAAATTAATCCGATACTAACGAATGACGACATTTTCAGTCGTAAAGTAATTACGCTAGTTTTCAAATCTGTATTAATCTGACTAAAGGCCAAAGTCATACAGACTCATCATATATGTTTGGACCTGATTTTGTCGAGGCGGTTGTATAATTCATCATTCTGTGATCAAACAAAGGTCTCCATGATAGTATTCGGCATTGCTTTATGCCATTTCAGCGAACATCTGTATGCATTGTCGATTATATCTGTATGTAAACTCTCTTATCAAACGTCGCTGTAGTACAAACTGAATTAAGTTCAAAGATTTTGAGTTTGATGGTACGCGAAGTGATGCCATTTTCAGAGTAAATTATTCTGTATTATAGAATTCTATCGAAGCTGATTTCAAAGTCATTCCATGCATGTATGGATGAAATCAATATCTTATCAGAAATAGCAACAGTGTGCGTGAAGATTTTTACTTTGATTCCTGAAAAGAACACAAAGATAATGTGCTAAAACTAATTGTGCTGCAAAGTTTCCAACTGAATCAGTTGCGTCTCTGCAAAATATCAAGGTCTCAGAAGAAAAAAAACATGAAAAGAGACCTTTTTTTTCTTGTTCTTGCATGATATATAATGGATATATATATTTTTTTTTTCGTCTTTGAAATATTTGCAGTGTTATTTTGTATATAATTGTGTACACTTAAAAGGAAATCTGTCATGGAATATGCCCCTTTACATTTTCCTCAAACGTATACAATCGCAGCTAATCTGTCTATAAGAAAACAAATTTGTAATTAAAAGATAGCTATAAGATGTTCTGAACCCCTTCCCACCAATAATCGGCCCAAACCTATTTCGATGGTATATAGAAAATGTTGTACATCCAATTTTTCTTGTGAATGAAAATTAATATATTTTGAGTTGAATGTGTATGTTTCATTGATTGGTAGACTAGGATTTTTTTCTTTCTCTTTTTCGCAAGATTCATGTGCGGACATTATTATATCATGATTGTACCGATATCTGTTTCAATGTTTTGGTATGAAAATATGAAAACACCTTGGATTATGTCATACGAAGGATCACTCCACAATAAACTCTGCTATAATGACACTGCAATTCTATCCCATTAAGGAGATCATTATCGTTATTTTTTTTTATATGCTTACTTATTATTATTATTTTTATACTTAAAAATCCGATAGTTTGACATGCACATAACAATTTCATACTGGAATGAGTTTATGCCACGTCCAACAAAACGAATTGTAATTTCTAAGGCAATACCAAATGCGCGCATCATTAATTTCAGAGCACCATATTCACTGTATGTATCGTGTTCACAAGCAGAAAATAATATTATGTACAATAAAAGCAAAATACATTTTTCTGTCTAGCAGGTCAATAATGATTTTATCAGATGACGGAAAGATAATTTTCTGCCATATCTGGACTGCCTGTATACTTTCGAATGATATTCGAGGATTTGAGTATTTGCATTTTAAGCGTCCTATCTCCTTCGGTAGGCTTGTAAAAGCATTGTAGCAGTGAAATCACGGAGTGATGAATTTGAAACAATAAAACGACAGTCGTCACAATAAAATGCCTGTTTATATTGTGGTTTATTTATTCCTCTCGTTGATCTCTCGAAAATCCTACATGTACATGAATACCACACAACTTTTTCCTCCTCTCTCGGCATCTCTTCCCGTTTTCTCTCCACACTTTCTGCCCCCCCCCCTCCCTCTCTCTCTCTCCATCAAGTTTTCTTGTTCGCTTGGTCTCGTTTCTCTTCCACCCTTCCTCTCAGGCTTCTCTTTTCTCACCTCCTGATATGATTATATCTCGATTATAACTCGTTGAATATTCGAAACAAACTTGCTCACGAAAAACAAAGGAAAAGGAAAAGCGGTAAAAACACATTCTTTATAAACTGTACAAGGCTGTAATATTTTTAATTCCTACAGTAATTCAAGCGATTTGCATGCGCTCTGATCAAAGGTATGTACACAGTAAGATGAGCTTTGAAATAATAAATAAACAAGGAGATTTGATTGTCGAAACTTGATAAATTATCAGAGAACGCAATAAGGATCAATATCCCCTTAAAAAGTATCCTCGGAACCTGCAAGTGTTTCATAAAGCTTTTCGTAAAGTTACGCATAACTCTACGAACGACTGGAATACGAAGTGCCAAATGGGATGCCCAAAGTTTTCATGTTTAAATAAAGTGTGACTGCACTTCCCACAATCTAGATTAAATTGTGGCAAAAAAATGTACTTCGTATAATAAATGTTTGTAAACAATAGTAATGTTAATCTGATTGAGAATCCCATTTCGCTCCCCCCCCCCCCCCCCCCCCCCCCCCCCCCATTCAAGTTCGTAAAGTCATCCGTACGTTTAAACTTTATGAAACACCTCCCTGGTTATCCTAGGTTCAAACATGCCTCAATATAGGGCTGTACATTTATGTAGGTCCCTTGTGCTTCTGCTTGTTTTGTTGGCATATACAATGCCAAATATATATGAATGTCTCAGCCTCACAAATATAATGATAAACTTCCCAAGTATCATTGTTTCTATTTTTGACGAAGTGATCTTGCAGTCCATTTACAGCTGTATTCAATTTTTCAAATGGTATAAATTACTATTTAAGAAATACATGTACAATCTAAAACGAAAGACGTTCTAATGCACAAGATATTTGTTTCTTGTAACACTTGTCAAACTTGTATTATGGACACTTTGACTGCAAGCGAACTAATTATGCGTGCACATGAACATTAATTGGGTTCTGCAAAACTAACATTTAAAGGCTACATGTATGATGTAAAGTCTAGAACGTGAAGGCATGAGATAAGGCTCAAAACTAAATCACAAACGAGCTTATATCGTTAAGTGGATCAGTAATGACCTCTAACGTATTAGCTCAACTAATACCACTCATTATATTTCGAAATCAGCTGTAACACAACTGTCAGTCAACTCGATTTCGAGATTAGGATAATTCGACATTTCCGCTGAGAAAATGCATTGCCTTCTGTACTAGTACATTGTCATGTACCGTTTTCGTCTGGTATTCAAATTCCTCCTTCTTCTTCATCCAATTTTTAGAATTCCATCATCGTTGTCGTTGTGTTCATGATAGTTCTGGGGTTAGAATACATTTGCTCTTATTTCGGGTGCCTTAATTGTTAAACAAGAAGTATCTTTTTTTTTTTTATTCTTTTTTTTTTTAACGTTTCATGAACCTTCGAAGATGCTTGCTGAAGCATGCTGAAAACTAGCACTTCGCAGGCAACAATAATTCTACCACGCAAGGAGCCAATATATTACGATATACACTGTATTACCTACATTATTTGAATTTAAAAAAAAAACACGTGCATGTCATAAAATCATCAAAATAAGACTACCGCGTTCAAATATCATAAACTTGAAACACCCAACGGATCCAGTTTGGGTAATTCAATAATGAATAAACGTCTTGACATGTAGATCTGAACGAAATATTTCAAGATGATTATTTTCAAAGGAATTAACACTGAGATCAACCAATGTTCTTGGTTTATAATGAAGAAACAAAAGTTAGATAAAATGCATGTATCACAAGGCTATCGTGTTTAAAAGGCAAGACGTAGCAATGAAATAATTAAATTCAAACGTTTATTTTATCAACCTTTCAGCCAATGAGGTACTTAGTGGAGGCACTACTGGCACGTCATATTAATTTCAATTTTTGATCAATTTCGATTGTTTTGTAAGAGAACGTGTTTTTGATTGTTATACAGTGCATACTTTTAACCAGAAATACATATACTGGTTCAGGATATTTGGGTGAGAAATGAAAAAAGGTAAAACGATGTTCTAGGCACTGGCGTACTGATGGGGGGGGGGGGGGATTGGGGGCGGCAGTTGCCCCCCCCCCCCAAAAAAAAAAAAAAAAGAAAGAAAGAAATGAAATTCAAAGGTGGTACCAGTGATTTACAAATGTTGCTGAAATGACATGATTTTCCGGGTTCCCTCCCCCCTCACACTTTTGTAACTTATACTTTTCTGCCCCCCCCCCCCCCCCAGTTTTTGTTCATTACGCCACTGGTCAAGATAAAAAGCACCTTGATGTCCTGTGGTGCACACTTAAGGCACGGCTGTAGGCGTCAAAAAGCAACGCTGCAATCAACTAAATGTATATACAATCATGTACTCGTGGAAGTCTATTCTATTCGAAGAATTCAAGCGTCCTCCTAACTAACACACGAGAATAGATTAAAAAATTGAATTCAATCCGAGCACGTTTGCTAGCCAAAGTCACTTATATCCGGCGATGAATCATCCATAGGCACCATCATGTTCTGTGGCTGATAATCAACTTGCCAAGAAAGTCAAAGTTTGATCGGAAGTTAGGGGCAGACTTCAGAGAGTTTTCTGGAAGACTTAAGGTTTCCCTCACTGATGACATCATGTCTGTCTATGTGTAAGTATAGTAGGGCGTAGAATCCTCTCAGCTTCGGTTAAGTCTCCTCCTTTGTTTTACATGTACCTGCAAGAAAAAAATGAAAAGAAAAAATTAGCCTATATGGCGGTGATGCTATATGTAACGTGATTCAAATAATAATAAAGCCTTTTAATAAGATGAATATGTATAATTCTCCCCGGAATAAAAGGCAATTTGTGCATGACAAAAGGTACATAAACGGGAACCCTGAGGAGGGGGACAGTCAGAATATGGTTTCCAAATTACATGCAGGTTAGTTTTATCCACTGATCGAAATCAAACCCTTTTCGATTTTTTATTCATTTATTTTTTTTTTTTTTTGGGGGGGGGGGGGGTGCTTTTATTAAAAAAATTACACCTAAACAAGTGACTACCTTTCGAATGTATATATTATAAATGTATATATTATAAATGTATATATATATATATATATATATTGGGGGATGGGGTCCAGCGTGGGTACAGCAATATATATGACTGCCCCCCCCCCCCCCCCCCGAAGCAGAAACATTTTGGCGTTATGACGGATGTCGCAAATAATGCATAAACGGTATAGCTGATTCTAAAGTTCTAAACCATCCTCCTCCTCGGTGCAGAAACGGAGCATGCTTACAAATCTTTTGGACGACTGCTATCTACATGTAAGACATTTTTTATATTTTCTATGATTTTATATCATTCCTCGTCATACTTTTATTTCCTCCGACATGGGGTAGTAACATAGAACTTGGGGCGTGCATCAATATGAAAATTAAAAAACATCCATTTATATGTCGCACAGATAATGGAAATTACTTCTACCCATTTCACGTCGTCCTTATTTATCTTTTTATATTGATCAGTCAAACAAATACAGACTTACATTAACTTTTGATACATGTATGAAGTTGCTGATGTGTAAATCGTTTTGTAACTAAACTACTACCGTGTACATTATTACGTATTATCACTTCAAGTTTCACTTCAACCATTTGAATTTCTCTAGACTACTTTTACTTACCGATCAGTTTGAAATCTTGACCGATCGACTTCTTCTCAAGTAGTTGCTCGCTCTCATCGATGCCTTCCTAATGAAGTTCGTCTTGGTCGGTGCTGGTGGTTTGATCACCGAAGCCGAGTTCATTCTTGGCATCTGAGGTGGTGAAAAACACGGGTTGAACATAGCAGGGTTGGTTGCCGCTCTCTTTCTCATACTCGTCTTCCTCGTCAATGACGACGTCGTTGTCTTCCGTGGCAACGTCGATGAGGATCTCGTCGTCGTTTGTGTCTCGGCGTCTTCGCCAAACTTTTCTGAACTTCGGATGATATCGCAGGCCGTCAGCATGTGGATAACGCCGTTCGCCGGTGGTCTTGAGTCGACCTCGATGAGGGTCATTCGTCGGACCAGACTACGGAGTTCGTGGCTGAGTTTGCGATGGAGATGCTGGTCGAGGTTGATGCTGGGGTTCGTATAAAGGAACTTCCCGATAGGCACGGCGCCGTAACCAGGGAACTTGACATATGAAGCGACAATTGTCTCTTCATTTTGATCTGCTCCTTCAAGTACGGAATGTTCGGCCATCGCGCTAAACATCAGTCCCAGCATGAAGATATCCGCAGTGGTGTTAGCCTGCCCAGGGTGACCCCAGCCCTCCTCGGCGGCCTCGGGTGGCAAATAAAAGTCCAAACTTTTGGGCAGACGGCCATCTGGCTTGTAGTTCTCATCACACGCTGCTCCACAAACTTGTGTCAGCCCATAGTCACTAACTTTCACCACCGCTTGGCCTTTCACTCCTTCAACAACCATCACACTGTATGGGGTCAAAACATTATGAGCCGTCCCATTCGAGTGAAGATGCTCCATGGCTTGTGCTAACTGCATCATCAATGACTTATAGGCATCATCATCCAGTCTGTCATGGCGTGAGAGAAGATAGGCATTCAAATTCAGACTGTTCTCACCATAGAACTTCCAAATCGTGCACAGAAACATATCCTCCTCTTCATCATCCTCTGTAACTTTGTTCAGGAAAGCGGCTTTGATCTTGACCAGGTTGTCATGTTTAGGGATTCTAAGCACCATCTTTCGGTAGTATTCCTCCAAGACCCATTTGGCCTTACCTCGCCTGCTCACAGGCACAAGTTTGGCAAGTCTGTCTTTTCCACTGATACCCCTCTCTCTGTATTTGTATTCGGTGCCGAAATAGCCAGCTCGGAGCTTCTCCACCTCAGTATACTGATGCATCGTCAATAAATTTCCTTGAAAATAATTTTCTTCAAACAGAAATATATTATCAATAACTCTAAAACTCCAGAGTCGTGCCCAGTTTCGCTAGTTGTACAATGCCGTTGAAGTTTATTTACTATTTGGCCACGTCGGCCGACTCCAAAACACTGTTTTCAGCAGAAGTTCGAGTCAGAAATGACTATATCACAAAATCCTCTTGCGCCATGAGTTGGAGCTAGCAGAAATCGTCAATAAGCGTGGAAACTGACTAATTCCTCCTCTCATCAGTGACAGCTTAATGGCAACTATCCTCTCTATCCAATGAATTAATCAGCTTTGCATTCTCGCATGACTAAACATATTTTACTTGCTGAGATCGTCAAACGGCTTGTGAGTGTACTGTGTACAGTGTACGCTGCACGCACGATCACGAATGTTTCGTCTCTACGGAAGATTCAAATACAGCGCCCGGCGGAGGTCACCTAATTAACGCAGCTGGGATCTATTGTTGTGCACTTGACGGAAGTCCCTGATTGGTCGCTTGGAACTCGTACAAAAGACGCTGGAAGTGGGGTGAGAGTCCCTCAAAGCCAAAGTTCGTTCTTTGTTTGGGCTGGATAGATCCGTGGGCCCCCACCCACTATTGTATTTGAATGGAGCTCAATTCAAATAACTCAATATATTCATATAACACCTTCGCTCCGGCTTTCCAATATATACACACTGATATAAATATAACCTCCCGCAAGGCAGTGGCTCAGTTTACAACTCATATCGAAAACGATGCCGGAGTATATATTATCAGTCTTATATTACAGTGAACTTGATCCTTATAAAAGATGGACTATGCTTGAGAGCTCAAGTTCAAGATGGGGTAGCTTCTAAAATTCAGCAATACCTATTGTTAAACATTATGTTATTCCAATGGCAATGATATTACAAATAAAAGCTGAAGCAATAAATATCAGCGAATCAACAACTTCTGAAAATGGTAATGTTGGATTACCAAAATTAAGAGAAAGATAAGAAAAGCCTGGGGTCGCTATCATTCCCTCATCTATCAAGAAAATAACTAGCATATAGAACTTTCTTTCATCGCTTTGTATATAATTCTAACAATACTTTATAAAAGGTTATAGCTGAAATGTTCTACATATTCTTTCTGTAACGGTGCATCATCTTTGATCAGTACTTCCCCGAACATGCGCAGGAGAATTACTATCCTTATTTCATTCTAACAGTATATGATCTAAATGTATCACCGGCGTAAATCCGTTTTGAGGAGGGGGGGGGGGGCGATCTACTTTTTGCCGAAAGTTCTTGCATGAACTCACACTTGTATTATGTACATACACACCCTTACTCACCCTAACAGACTCCTACACACATATAAATTTTTTTATTTTGCGAGCGAGCGAAAAATATCCACTTTTGGGGTAAAGAGCATTTCAAATGAAAATTCTACTATAATTATGACCGTCATTTATGCTAATTTTCTGAAAAAATTTCAACAACTGATTAATCATAATATCATTTTCCTTAAAATGAGGGGGGATATAAACTAACAACACCTTTAAGAATAATTTGGCAAGGGGCACAAGGTCTATCATTTCCTTCGATACTCAAATGCTTACAGGGAGGACGCAGCTACTGTGATAGGGATCTCTTTCAAATCACTTGGCTATTCATTTTTCACTTTTACTCACATTTTCATCAAACGACGAAGGGCGTACATAAAATTTAGTTTGTACGTAATATACACCTTCTCATTAATCATTATACATTCTTCATCACTGAAAAACTTGTGTTAATTTCACCACCCCATTCTTTGGCAAATAACATTCACGTTACACAATCATCAGGGTCCCCCCTGTAATAAAAGAAATCAGTAGTCAACGAAAGGGGTGTAGATAGCGGGGCGTGGGGGGGGGGGGGTGGGAAGGGGGAGATGCATCCCCCACATTTTGAGGTGGACTCATATATGTGTGTACAAAAATATGTACACAATGTACAAATGAGTTAGTCACCCCCCCCCCCCCCCTATGAGGACCTGTCTACACTAATGGTCTTTAGCAAGAGGCACAAACTGGCATTTTCTCGCGCAGAAACGACATTACAGTGAGAATTGGGGTAACGGAATAGGATGCATTTAAAGAGGACTCAGCTACCTGGAAGGGGGTCTTTTTTTAAACTATATTCAAACATGTTGACTGTTACTTGGGAAATGAATGATTTCCACATCACTCCCAAACGAACCTCGGAGCCGAAAATGGTAATTGATGAGCTGTATTTAGTTCCGTTGCGAAATAAGATGACGCTACCTGAAACGTCACCGATATGTTCCGGTAATAACACATTGCTCATGAAGTTTATTTTGGGGAAATGCAATATTTTAAGATAAGCCTCACTATAATTATGCTAGGTACAGAGAAGATGTATACATGTATATCATATACATGTACGTATGTATGTTTCAATCTCACCATGCAGCAATAATAGACTTTCTCTCTCTCTCTCTCTCTCTCTCTCTCTCTCTCTCTCTCTCTCTCTCTCTCTCTCTCTCTCTCTCTCTCTCTCTCTCTCTCTCTCTCTCTCTCTCTCTCTCTCTCTCTCTCCCTCGCCCGCTTTCGCCCCTCCCTTCTCTCTTTCTTTTAAAAAAAGGAACAGCATTTTAAAAAATGCATTGTCACAGCTGGAAAAATTAGTATTTTATATAGAGGCATTTAATAGTTACATCTAGAGAAATGTTATAAATATAAATATCTCAATACTATCACAACACAGTGAACACAAAAGTTTGCATAAATCTGATTTGATCGTATGGGTTTGCGTTCAATCTCTCTCACACTATCTTCAGAAGAGGATACATCACAGTTATACTCCAGTCACAAACAACAGATCGAAGAAAAAATTACACTACACCAAATGACCAAAATAGCGGTCGGTTTGGAATTGATCTTTAGGACGATGATGCGGTGTGACTGATACAGTATCAAACGGGTAACATGGTAGATCGTGGGGTCAAGGTTCAAAACGATCACACTTTAAATACATTGTATTCGAAATGCCTACTGGACCGGACTACGTGATGCTTTTCACAGATGTGACTTGTACATCTTGAAAAATGTGAAGCAATGTCAACCAAAAAATATGAACCCGATTCCGCTTCTTTACAAGATGATAACGGTTGGATTATGATATTGGTGCTAGACAAGGAAAGAGGAAAATCTTTCCGCAGTATGTCCTCTTTACTTTTATGGTTGAGACGTTGCAAAACAAGTATTATTTCTTCATAACTTATTGTAAAACATAACTGTAGCAAATCTAGAATTATAAACAAAAATCGCTGGGAAAATATTCCTACATATATTCAGTGGTATTTGCATTACAAAGCCCTTTTTTGCAGGTGGTTTGAATGACTCAATTACAGACGTGTTTTTCTTTTCATTTCAAACTGCATATTTATATTCCGTGTTACAACCAAGCCTGAAATGCTATTGACTGGGTGGATGCGCTGGTCACAATAAAAGGAAGCAAAACCATTTCTCAATTTGTTTTGCAGAATGTGGTGATAAAGCTACATCTAAAATTCAAAGAACAGATCAGAAATGTACTTCACTATCACGTTACACACGCTCACACATAAAAATTGCTTTATAGTCCAAATTGTTAAGAGTTGCCATTTTTCAACTGAGATCATCCATTACAACAAACACGAGGAAAACCGATATCCGGTAAATCAACAAAATTGCACAAATTCACATCTGACCTTGAACAAACCATCTTTATCTTCTCCTAAACGACTTAAAAGAGATTTTAGTCAAAACTTTTAGACCATGACATCTGATATTTCATCAATTTCCACGGGAATGCCTTGCCAATACAAAAATGGACCTGAACTGGTAAAAAGTCATTATTCCCGACAAATATACATAAACTGAAGTAACAAACACATCTTCACTACATGCTGGAAAAAAAACAAAACAAAAACAAAAACAAAAAAAACGTAAAAAAATTGGAATGGCGATTTAGAATAGAAACAAGTTCTCTCCTCTCTGTGACTGATCTCTTTACATAAAAAGGAAAGAATACCCAAAATAAAGTGCACAAATATTATTCGAACTAACAAGGACGTAATTTTCATTTCTTTTCATCAATTGTTGATCATCAACCCCAAATTAGGGGTCTTTGTCTCGGGGGGGGGGGGGGGGGACTAACAGTCAACCATGATGATGAGCATCAAGGAAAGGCATCATCTTCAGACGGGGGGGGGGGCAGTAGATAAAATCAAAATTATTTCAAATGAACAAGATCAATCAAGATGAATGCATTTGCCCCTCCCCCTCCGATTCCGAAGATGGATAGACACATCTGCTTCACACCAGCAATGGTTGACTGTTTACTGCCTTTTTCTTGACTCACTAGTCGATGCAACATTCAGTGTAGCAGCAAGGGCCCCCAGAACACCACTGGGAGCTTGCATAAACAGTCCTCTGACATTTACTCAGTATCCTTATGCATGGCTCAGCCCTCCACATTTAGTGATAAGATTATGCCAAGTAAGAAATGGAGGCACGACAGGGAGGGTGAGAGTAAAGAATGAAAAAAATACTATACATGAATGAAAAAATGTTGCAAGCTCTTTTCTATGTATAAATTTTGTGATTTTGAACCTATGAATACATGTTGTGATTTTGAACCTATGTTCCAACATATGCTACATGACATGCAATGCATGAATGTGTGACAAATCTTCAGTTCAGTTAAAGAAATGCAAAAAATATCAGAGGGAAACACGTAGGTACTCCCTAGAAACAGAAGCGTTTCCTCCTCAACTGAACAATTCATTCAAATATAAAGCCTCATTCCCACACAAGGGGGTAAACCTCCTGTAAGAACAGCAAATTATAGCTACTTCACGTGTCAATGAATGACAGGAAGCAACAAAAAAGCTTTTAAAAAATTACAATGTAGCCTTTTAATTTCACACAACAAAAGCATTTATGCGAAACTCAATGATCTCCCAGTATGTGCTTTCAAACACAGATATGTCCATTACCTTCATCTCATATTCTGCAGCAACACTTTTAACCCATTCCTGACAGAGGTCCACATTTTGTGGTTTGGCCTAATATCTTTTGATGCAAAGCCCTAAAAATCATACCAAATACATGAGCAGAAAGAGCAAAAAATTCTACACAAACTGTGCCCATTTTGGTTGCGTCAATATTCGTTGTTTGATGCTGAAAACTTTTTAAAGGAAAATAAGCATTAAAATCCTTAAATTGGCAATGTGATAGAAAGTTTAAAATCACCGTTTTTCCCTGCAAATTGGCAACTTTTTGACTTGTCATCATAATTTCTGTCAATTTATATTCATTTCAGATACATGACGTTTTATAAGAAAAATGTAGCAATGAAATAAAAAATGTTGGTGTTGCCAATTTGAAGAATAAAAGCTGATCAAATTAGGCTTTAAATAATTCCTGTCACGAATGGGTTAAAAGGGTATGCCACTTCCAGTGTGAATGAGATCATATCTATCAAACATTCTACAGAGTACTGGAACATACATGCAGGGTGTTTTAAACATTTTATATTCTTCAAACTACATACCAGTATGCAAAAAGATTTACAAGTGCATAGATCTAACACATTTTCTTTATAAATTCTCCACAACATAAAAAAGATACAAACTTTAGGCACATTTTGTGATCCCTAATATTAATCACTACTAATTGACACAAAGAAATGATATCCGTTACTTTTTAATTATCATTAGTCATACAACATATCTAAATCATTTTGATCACTCAGGTAGTTTTTATCACAAACATTAGCTACATTACACAGAATGCAATAACCTTAAATAATGTTCAACAATCTATTAATACTTATAATAGATATCTATCTCTAATAATTACATTTGTCAAAACAAGAAAATATATATTTCTACTCAATATCTTAATACCACACACAAGCATGTGGCACTTATTGCCATTTTACTATGGAAATACATTTATACACACTTTATAGCAGAAAGACAATGCAGAATTTTCTAGGCTAGGAAAAGATTTTTCCCCATCCTCATTTCACCTGTGACAGCAATTGAAAATAAATCATTTTAGTAAGTATGATTATAAATGTTGTTTTCACTGCACCTTGCATATAAGCATTGATTTATCCCTCATGAAAAATCTTGGCACACACGCATCACTGTACCTTATGATGGTTGTAAATTAATGGTCAAAAATTTGAAGAAAAAAATGATCCCAGTCGGAGGTATTTTCTCCCCTGACATATTTAACGTTAAAAGATCTTTGGAATGTTTGAACACATCACTATGTACACGAATACAGTAGATTTCATAGAAAAGATTGATTGTCTGGTGATCTTGTCCCAGAAACAAAGAATAAAGCTAGATAAATACAGTAATAGAATTATGAGAGAAAGCATACACCCCTTTGACCAGCCTAAATCAAGTTATATATACCATGCCTAAATTTCAAACTGCTCATGAAACTCTGTAAATTCAGACAAGCCCCAGTCAGTTCATACTGCCTTCCAACAACCCAAGAAGCATGCAACATTGATACCATGTGATCATTAGCTTAACTTCCATTGAATCTAGACATGTGCTTCCCCAAAGCAAAATACAATTCCAGTTTACAAGCCAATGAATCTGAACAGCCTCAAGCTTGATGACTTTAGAGGTCTCGGCTTGAACCATCTCAATAGCACTCTGTTACCCTTTTGGATCTTAAGCACCCTAACTCCCAGAATAAAATGGGTACTTGACAAAGATTATAATTCACTCTACAGTCATACTAGCACCCATATCTGCTGTAACAGTGTGCAAGAGACCATTCACACTGTCACTTTAAAATTTGAAGGTGCAGCCACTTTGTAGTGTGTTCTTAGTGTGAAGTGGGTGTTAATATTGTGATTAGCTGGGGTACAATGTACTGCAATCATGAAGATTTAGAATATTGACTACAACCAGTTTTCACAACTTCCATCCTAAATCATATGGGTATATATCATGCACTGAAATGACGGCAAGTAACTGACCAGGAATTACAAATAAAATGCTGAAAGTTTCCAAGCAGCAGCAAAAAAAAAGGTATGCCATTAATGAATCTGCAGGAAAAACAGAAAAATAGCACAAAAGGCATCAAACGTATGGTGGCTTACTGACATGTAAGTCCCATCTTGTAAGAGACTTGCCACTGATAAATTCACCTTAAAACTAAAGTCAGTCTTAACTCATAAGAGTCATGAGACTTTAAATTTTCTATTGATTGAAGATGACAAATCTAAAGAAACTGTGTCTCTTTATAAGACAGGGCTCTCAACACAGAGATTGAATAAACAGAAAATAGAACTGAAGTTTAAAGGTAGGAGATCCCATTTGCAAAATTGTGAAAATTTCATGAAACTAACAAAGGTCAAACAGTAAACCATACTGATCATGTGTATGAAATATCATAGTCATAGGCTCTGCAACTTTTTTGATAGAAATGAAAAACTGTCCCCAGTCCCTTTGAACCGTTAAAACAATTTGAATTCAAACGTCGAATAGACGAGTGTCCACACCAGGAAATGTGTCCGGATCAGTGTGTGTTTAAGATACTCTGTGTGGGTGCACATGATATGCATTGTGCATAATGCTGTATATATGTTCGTTGCCATTCCAGATTGACATGTACATCATTGTAGTGGAAAACATGTTCCTTCGCATTATTTGTATGTAGGCCCATCATTAATTCAACTGAATTTTTTTTTTCCCCATTAAAAGAAGTTTATGAGTTATTTTGAAGGAAGATCTTAATCATCTACCTCTACAATATGACAAGCTATGAAGGTAAAGTACTGCAAAAGGGATCCCTACCTTTAAGTTGGAGGTAAGGCACTTCATCTAAATATGCTCTCTTTATGCAGGAGCATGAAGATGAGACATGGATGTGATCAGCCTCATAATGCAGAATTCATGGTGAAATTATTCCACTTAAAGGACAACACATCTCCTTTAATTCCATCTTTGTGTCTTTATTCATAATCCCTGTTACACCCAATTTAAAAAAAAGAGGGGAATATTGACAAAATGCATACAAAAATATCACAAACCAATCTCCAAGTAATCTATCATTGTGTTTGTGACCCCTTTTAGTTATACTTCCTTTTTCTATAAAACTGGGATGATTGATAACAGATCTGCTTGTTAAGTTAACTAAAACAAAATTTGAAAACTGATAAATTTTCTGGTTAGGAGTCAACTTTTAGAAGACCTTTTTTTTTTCCTTTACATACACCACAGTTACATCACAATGTATATCTAAACTAGTGATGATGTAAATCTGTTACTTTATCAACATGAGAAATTCCTTGATAATTTGCTGGTGTCTTGAGTCCATAACTAGCAAACTGTAATGCCCCTTATGTTCTGGGAAGTGGACACTGGAAAATCAACTTTTTACCAATTGTAACAGGGTGATCCCCTATTAAGGTAAGCCTATGAGAATGGGATTGGAAAATTCAGAGGTCAATGGATCAATAGTATATGAACTAAGTAACAACCAGTACTACATAAATGATATGCTGACAATGAGTTGCCTTTACGTTTCATTGCACATCTCACAAACCTTACTCTAATATTATATCAGCATGGATATCACTCTAAATTCCATTTCAAATCTGTTAAAAGGACTGGATTAAAAAAACAATACATGAGATATCACTAGTATGGAATGCAGCAAGAAAAATAAAAATCATATTATTGACACATGCAACATACTTTAAGTATCTTCTGCAATGCCTAAAGCAAAATCAAGTAACTTAACCTCATCAGAAAAAAGTCTCTAAAAGACATCACTACTCTCTTTGCATGTTCTGCCTTAACAGTTCCACATACCAGAGCCATCTGGTCAGTCCTTTTCATCATTTCACCCTATCTAGTTGGGGGTTTTTCAATTAATTTTTTTATTTACTATGTATGTTCTGACACTTATCAAGACTAATAACATCACGATTCTTGGTCTACATGTACCTCTTCCCCGTTTACCAACCATATTCCCTTCCAGTATGTCTATGAGCATGTTATCTGACTAAATCTCTGACAAAGGACAGAGAAGCTGCTACTGGCACAAAAATCAAGAAATTGCAACTCCTAGTCAAAGTTGTATTAGACGTTCATGAATGCTGTCATCATAGGTGGTAGCAAAAGAGGGCGGAATCGATGCACTGGATAGGATGATTACATGGTTCAGGTTTAATACTGTCATAGATGATTCTGACACATACCAGGGGGGGGGGCATGGTGAGAGGGTTAAAAGCCTAATAAAAGTTCTACTGTTCCACCATGAGAACTTGATCATCTGAATTCTGTCTGCATCTAATATCGCAAATGGTATTGACAATTATACCACTGTGGTGCTCTGATTGGGTTAGCTAGCAGAACTCTCTCACCAAAGTTCTACTCTATGTCCTTAATACTATGATCTTGGTTCTTCCTACCACTTAACTGCATCAACACACTAGGACAGCACCAAGAGAAGGCTTCCTGAAAGAAACATGATGACAGTTTCACTGTTAAGAAGGACTTGATTATCAAGTCCTACTGCTTCACTGGGAGAACTTTATCATCATTGTGTGAACACACGTTCTTGGTCACTAGAGTCCTCAGCCTGACTCTTACACATGATATTCAAATAACAGGATGGCATGGTGTAAGGTTTAAACTAGAACTTCATCATCAAAGTTATAGTGCACATTCTTCATTACGATAATCCTATCATTACTGTCTGTTTGGAGCCAGAAGGGTATTAACTCATATGCTTTAACACATAGTTAATGCCCTTTTGGCTTTAAACAGACGATATGTTCTTGCTAACAGGTTTCATAATCATACACGTACATGGTATTTGCGATACCACAATGGCACGGAGCGAGGGTTAATGCACAAAACTATATCATTAAAGTTCCACTGAATAACTCTGTTACAACAATTCCTCTACCATCACAGAAGGTATGGGAAAACCAGAGTGGTCCAGTTGAAGTTTTACCTAAATGTAGAAGCACTTCATCATCAAAGCTCTGTAGTACGTTCATGGTTACCAAGGTCCTCGGTCCGAATCTCAAACATGGTATTCGTATACCAGGACGGGGTGGTGAGAGGGTACAGGAGGAGAAGGAATGTTACTAGAAGCCCTTCATCATCAAAGCTCTATAGTACGATCTTGGTTACCTAGGTCCTCAGTCTGACTCTCAAACATGGTATTCATATACCAGGACGGGGTGGTGAGAGGGTAGAGGAGGAGAAGGAATGTTACCAGTCCGAAGATGAAGGTAGCTGTGATTATTGCACGACGTCTTGGTGTGTGATGAAACACCTGACCTATCTCGGGGAAACCCATGTAGTTACAGAAGGAATGGCATATGAATGGCCCTGCCAAGTGGCCTAGGGGTGAAATTAGAGACAATAATAAAATATTAGTATAATAGCAAAATGAAATGAAGTTACAGTTCATATCTACAAAGTTATTATAAATAACACCACTCTGGTGGTTAAAACAGAGCAAATAACCATGCAGTGGGGTGGGGTGGGGGCTTATCAAGCCAAGTTTCTATATCTTGAATAGTTTGTCCAATTTCCATTCTCTATTCCTTCACCCTCCATCCCCATAAACATGTATAGTCCTTTCAAACCCTTTGTTCTCTAACCCTAAAGCCTCCTCAAACAATATCACTACATCTCCATGAACACAATGCAGACCAGGATGAAAGGATTACTAATCCTTGCATTTTAATCCTCTATCAAAGAATGTACATGTACCTGTAATAGATGTCATTTAATAGATAGGAATTACTCTGCATGAAGCACTATCTCTGTTTCATATGCTTTTGTGTACATTGAAGGACAGTGCCCAAAGAACTTAGTCCATGTTCTGTGTATACCCATGGTGTATTTCAAGCCACTCCTTGTATAATCTGGGCCCATTTCATAAAACTTATCAATAACAACTGCCACATTTCTATGACAAATTTGCTCTCAGCCAATCAGATGCAAGGATTTCAGTAGTCTATAACAGTTATTGCAACTTGTTATCGATAACAAGTTTTATGAAAGGGAGCCTGGAATTCATTATCAAACTTTGTTTACTTTTTACATTTTTTTTTTTTGCATATGACATGCTAAACCGTGACGTTTCTTTTTAACCCGTTGGACACAATTTGATTTTGGCAAAACACACATTTTCCATGGACTCCAGCCTGAGTTATCGTGGGCTTTGTGCTCAACAGGTTAAGCATACAGCATCAGTACTTCACATTTCTGCATCTTATGAAGTGACTGGTACCCACAGTACCTTTGTTATGTCAGCTCCTCTTTTCATCTAAACTTGCTCTTTATTCAGTACACAGAAAAAAAAAACCCTCAAGTGACTTATGTGAAGGAGCCTTTATAGGAGCAAAATGCCTTTCGTAAGATCAAAACCTGGTGATCTATCTCTAATGTCGTACACCATACAGAAAACTGCATATTAAATCAAAGATTGTTTACAATCCATTTCCAAGATTACTTTGTTTGTAATGTATTCCATGGCCAGTATTCTTAAAAGCAGGTTAATTTCAAGCCAGCATTAATCCTCTGAGTGGGCTGAGTAAGTGTGTTGATTTACTGAATAGCCTGTTAACCTTCTCATTTCATACAATTACCATAATACTGCAAACAACAGAATAAAACTAGAATTATGTCATTATTACCTAAGTCATCATTTTCATTTCACGACTAGGTTCATATTGTTTGTCATCTTTAATGCAGACTTACAGTAGAGGTCAGAGAAGTGAAGAGGCTCATTTACATGTATGACACTCCATAAATAAAGATTTGCATTAGTTTCTTATTCGCCAACGAATATCATATAAGATCCCGCTGATTGTATATAAGGCACTGATCAGTCAAGCCCCTTGTTATATTGCAGAACTATTATTACTCATATATCAAAAACATACCCACAACCTAACGATACTCTTCTTCTACAAATCCCATCATTTAAAACAAAAACAACATTAGGAGACCGAGCATTTGGCTGCACAGCCCCGAAACTGTGGAATAAATGACCACTAGAAATTAGATAATCCCCAACTGCAGAATCATTCAAATTAAGACTTAAACCACATCATTCATTAACTGTTCACTACTGTTCAGGCACATCAGGAGCTTTTGCAGTGCAGAAGAACATATGTGCATAGGTTCTGCACTCTATAAGCTGATATTATTATTATTAATTATTATTATTATTATTATTATTATTATTATTATTATTATTATTATTATTATCATTATTATCATTATTATTATTATTACTATTATTACTATTATTACTATTATTATTATTATTATTATTATTATTATTACTATCATTATTATTATCATCATCATAAATCTCTGGACTAAGGAAAGTAAGCTGGCTCTCAAGAATGATTATAATAATAATGTATTTTTATAGCGCACTTTCCATATGCATGTTAAAATGCCCTTTATAATGAAATTATTTGCAGAATATTATTATTATTATTATTACTTATTATTTATACTGCGCTTTTCCCATAAGGCCCAAAGCACTTACAACAAATAAGTGAGTTTTTAGATGCTTTCGGAAGACATTGAAGGATTGCTGAGTGCAGAGAGTTTGGGGTAGTTGATTCCACAGTTTGGGAGCAGCAGATGAAAATGCTCTATCACCAAGTGTGGCCAGCATATTGGAAGTGAAATGATTCAGCATGATACAATGTGATAGCCTCTTTGAAACATGCAGAGGTAAACCATGTAAAAAAAAAAAAAAAAAATCATTTTTTAATGCACTTCAAAAAGGCATGTGGGAATGAGTGCTACAACACAGGACCTACATGCATTCACTAGCTAGTGTGCTATACATTTATGATACAGAAAGTAAACGCAGTACGCTAAAAGCTCCGCAAATATTTTGAAGTAGTTTGCAGAGCTCGTCAAACATGAATGAGGCTTTACTCACCAGTTCTTACAAATAGGAATGCAGAGTAGGCACCAAATACAGTTGTGTAACATGACTGAAAAACTAAAACAGAGAAAAGGGAAAATGGGGTAATTGAATATGGAAGGATGACAACTTAAACAATTTCTGATATTCATGAGTGTTTCATCCAAACATTGGAATGCCCATAAGTAGGTAACTGCATACTTTGTACATACTGCTTCTTAGACATGTTAGTTGCTAAAGTATCTAGGCTTTTCACATATCTGTCAGAACAAAACATCCCAACATGTAAGCCTACAAATGCAAGGCTGGGTCATTACAAGTTGTGTGATACTCATCATTTCAGTGGTTTTTGCTGAACAAAGTTCCAATGGGATGCCAACGGCAACAATCTGAAAAAATATTGCTATGGTTGCCAATTTTGGTAGTTATTTAGAGTGAGCTGTAAACTTCACTTGGAACAAAGAGCACTCTGAGAACGTTAAGCTGCCATGTGGGAATTTTGAGCCCTACGTTTACACATTAACTGAACACTGAAATGTTGAACTACATCTGTTATTTAAAAAGATGTAGCTTAAACACAGAGGGCATAACATTAGTACAGAATAAGTTTCAAATTTGCAACAACACACATTAATGCACACTAACATATAACTTTCAAAAGTTTATCCTCCACTGCCTTTTTCAATTATCAAGGCATTTGAGAGTACGATCTTGAGCCAGTATTATTACCAACAGAACATGACCAGATCCATCAATCATTTAAAGGAGAATGAAACCCTGGGGAATAATCAATTTTAATGAAAAGAGAGGATAGAGAGCAATTTTAAAAAGTTCCATCAAAATCGGTTACGAAATGAGAAAGCTATGAAAGTGTGAAAAGTCTTGATTTACTTTCTACGGCCATCCTCAAATTGGAAATGTTGCTTCAAAACATGACTTTTTTGAGCACAACTCTCAATACGTTTTGTACACAAATTTCATATTTTCTCCATTATCTCTAAAGATGCTGCTTGTCCCTTTGTGAACTCAACACATGTTGTGTCAAATACATTTTTCCACGATATATTTTGAGCTAAGAAGCAGACAAGCTGTACCGTGAGATATAATAGAGAAAATATGAAATTTTGTGTAAAAAAGGTATTAAGAGTTCACTCAAAAACCTGCCATTTTGAAGGAACATTGCCAAATCGAGGATAGCCATTGAAAGTAAATGAAGACTTTTCGAACTTTCATAACTTTCTCATTTCATAACCGATTTCGATGGAACTTTTTAAAATTGATTCTCTCTATTCTCTGTTTTTCTCATTATTGATTTTTCCCCAGGGTTTCATTCTCCTTTAAGAAATAATGCTGAAAAGGAAAGGCTTCTGACAAAAATGTCTACATATGACCACACTGCCATTATAATGACCATTACTGGTAATGATAATGGCTTCGCCTGTGTGTGAGTGGATAACAAAAAAAAAAAAAAAAAAAAAAAATCATTGGAAAGAGTATTTGCAGCACTTCATGAAAGGCTCCCTCTAACTCTTTCCAAGAAGAGCTGAGGGTTCTTAATGAGCAGAGGGATTGGTTCTACACCCACAAAATGCAGTAATGTCTTAACCAACAGAGTTTTCTACTGTTTCTCAACCAGGTAAGAGTATCTTTGAAGAGTTTGGTTGAAAAAACCAATAACGGCCATTTCTTCCAATTTCAAAGTAACGCCACCTTTTGTATGAAACAAAGAATGCATTCCATATGATACCTCATTATATATCAAGGAAAAAGTTTGGAATTGTGATCTGAAGTATACATTTCTAAAAGTTTCTTTATATCTTTGCAATTTCAATTGCAAATCTCTAAAATTAACCAACATGTACATATCATTTTGTTTAAATCAAACTCTTCATTTATAGATGACACTTAATGCAGAAGTTTGTTGAAGCAAGCAATGAACCAACTGTTCCATGCCTACTTGATAGAGACAGTTAGGACACCAGGGGGGTGTAACATAAAAAATACAATCAATCGTAAGTCTATGGCAAACCATGTACTAAAGAGATACAATTGATTGTAAGATTGATTGTATCTCTTTATGTTACACCCCACAGAAGTTGCTTCTGATTGGTGAGATATTTCATGGAGATCCAAATACTTCCCTCCCATTAGAAGCTGAAAGAGGGAGTTCCATGATTTAACCTATAAACACATGAGAAACACACCCCCAGGTCAGCAGTATCTATTTCAATAAGCAGTGAACTGTGCCAATTCATTGCATGGGGGTGGGATGGACAGTGTGCATGGGGGTGGGATGGGGAGTGAAGCATCTTGAAAGCGTATATACGTATACTTACAAGCTGTTAGAATGATTGCTGATAAAGGCTCTGATCCAAATCTTAATCTTTCAATGATGTGATGTATATGAGCTGTAGAATGGTAATTTTTTTTTTTTAAAGATAGAAAAGTGGATAAATGTTGCATATCAATAATTCATTCTTACTATCCATTTCAGCTACTTGTCTTCAGAATATTTTCTTGACAGGAAAGTGACACATGAGATCACAATTTTATGAGTTATGTCACAGTGGTGCTGACAACTACTCTCAAAATAATTGCATCGTGCATTTTTTTTAAACATGTGTTTTATACAGAACACACATGCCCATCTTATTGATTACTGATGGCTTACAATCAACATATCCTTGAGGACAGGAAAGATACAAAGTCAGTTTTAGCCCAAAATCATTTTCAGGTTGTGTAAAGGAATTAGAAAGCATGGGGTAAAACATGTTCTACTTAAATACTCCTTAGCTATCAAGAGTTTAGTTTCTCAACTGACAATGTCCAATTACAAATGTTCAAAAGTAAGGCAGGGACACCTGCACATAAATGCTCTGTTGTACTGTCAAGGCATCCCTGGGAAGGCCATGTTCCAACTTACCTACTCCAAAGAAGAGAGGGCACACTATGACAGCTGTTGGACAGCCAAAACAAGGCACTAGTAGAGGCAGCATACATGCTCGAAATACAAACTCCTCTGTGAATGGAGCCTAGATGGAGAGAGAGAGAGAGAGAGAGAGTAAAACGAAACCTCCACAGCCTTGTAGTATAAAACCAAAAAGATTTTCAGCAATAAGCCAATCACAACCCATCTTTCAGAAGAAACCTTTCCATTGATTGCCCATTGTCAGAATAATTATTAATATAAATCACTTGCAAAAAGAACCCTCTTGTATAAAAGTTATGTTTAAACACAAATCCCAAATATTCCATCTTAATTTTTTGAAAATCAATTTGCAATTAATATTATAATCTGCATCTAAACACAAGGAGGCACATAAGCTCCACATTCATTATAGTATACTTTTCTTCTGTTGATTATACATGTAACAGCCTACAGGTACAGAGACGGTTTGATCAAACAGATTTAGATGAAAGGTACACCACATTTATTAAATTTTGGAAGGCCATGTAAATTTCCTTCAGAGACCACGGCTGCAGAGATGGTGATGTACATACGTAGATTGAAATAGTTCATTATTGATTCTTGAGTCACAGAAAGTCACATAAATAACTGGCATTTATAAAACTCACAATCCTCTAATATATCTACTTGTAAAATCTCAGTTTTCAAACTTGGAATATTTCTCATAAACCTGAATTTCTATACCTTCTACTATCAACCCCAAACAAATATACCTGGTAGTTCTACTTATCAAAAAGGTAAGTGCTTTCAATATATAAAAACCACATACACTTGATGGGATGTTAGTCTTACTTACAATTAAATAATTTCTCAGCCACACCATTCGTAAACTGTTATTGCTCCAAAAGGACCCTCTTTCTACTGCAGAGGTAGGGATATGAAAAAGAGGAAACTTCATTATAACTTCCAATAATCTTATCTAACAATCACAAAAACATAAATGTAGCTCTGATATCACCAGATGGAGCCAGCCAGTAGGAACTGGCAAAATGTTAAAGCAAAATTATTAGTACCCTCCAGTAAATGCTTCATTACATAAGTAAGAACAAAGAGAGGTATTCCCCAAGCAACACTGAAGGGAAAAACCTGACAACATAGTGTCAATCTACTCTATTTTTCACATTTTAGTTCTTTGATTTTTCTTTTGAATGAGAAGTTTGCAATACTTGCAAAAAGAATGCATCAAACATAACCAAGAAATACCGGTATCACTTCACAGGCCATGGCCCATAGAATTGTTATCACAGATAAATTACAATAACCAATACAATATTAGCTTCTTTAACTGCTACATTTGATAGCTGTGAGAGTTGTCATAGGCCTCTGGCAGTTGTAACTGATTACTAGTATGTATAAGTTCTACGAAACTGGAGGCAAACTGTGTATTATTATATATGTGTCCAGGGGAGGGGAGGAGGAGGAGCAGGACTGCAATCTTTCTCAGATATGAGAAAACCAAAAATATCTTGTAACATTCATATCAAAGGGAATTCCATTTCAAAACTTGAAAATATTGAAATCATATTACTTGTATTTATATAGAAAATCAATGTTTTAATTTCATACCAAAAGATACATCATGAGACCCATCTAAATAAAGCATATACAAGGGTCCTAGAAACAGAACCTGTAGAAGAGAAGAAAAAAACCAGAGAACATTACATTAATATTTATCTGGTTTACTAAATCTCTCTTTCAGAGCTTTCACCAAATACATTCATAGTATTGTTGTTATTACAAAGACACAACCAAAATAAAAGTTACATGACATGTAATTACTTCCCTGTTTCAATTTTTTCTTAGAACATCAAGGAGAGCAAACAAACCAAGGCCAAAAAAAAAAATTGTTGTATTGGAGTAACAGGCCACTGAAAAATAGGGTAGGTAGGGCGTTTTTTTTTTATTTTTTTTTTATATTTTTTTTCCCCTTCCAATCTGCATATACCACAATTTATACACACACATACACCCGATACGCACACCCATACCTGTACATGCATGTACATACAAACATACAACCCACTGAAGACGGGTTCATTTTGCTATAAACTGGTTTCCCATAGATCCCAGCCTGAGATATCTCATGCATCATCTCCAACGGGTTACACAACAGACCAAGATGCCAGTTAAATATAGCTTTTTTTAGGGGCTGTTCACAAATAATACCAACAAGGCAACATTTTCACGAGTAAATAGTGACGTACACTTTTTTATTTTTAGAAAAATGTTTCAAGGTGAATGTATATTCACTATTGCCGGCTATTTCTTGCAATATTTCACGTATTACAGCATTTATGTCAAACTTTCGGAGAACACTAAACAGAGTTTTAGGCCCAAGTTTACCCGTGACCTTCACAGCGTACGACACCATGTTGAGGTACACAGCTAGCGAGCTAGTGCTATGTTGAGCGAGATACACAGCAATACAGGCGAGGATATCGCCCAAACAAGCTGCATTGGGCATGCTCACAAAGAAAAAGAGGTTTACTCTCGCCGAAGCCGCTCGAAACACATATTTTACGGCGAAAAATAGCTGTTCTGTCCGCAACACTTCCATGTTTTCTACACAGCAAATTCGATCGCGAAGGCAGCACGATCATACGCGATATCGATAGCAATAAATAAAAAAATAAAAAACCTAGGGTCGGGGATATTTTTAGGGTCGGGCAAGTTACGCCAATACAACAATTTTTTTTTTTAGGCCTAATGAAGGGGAAATCAGAAGTAGTATTACTTCCTGGTTTAATGTACTTCATGCAGGAAACTGAAAGCTGTAATCATTTGAGTACTGGCCAGAAATATAAAACATCTCATCATTCATCACCACATAGTAACAAAGATTGCTTAATACATTGCCTGCAGGACTGGTTGGTTCATTTAATAAGGCTAAGAAAATGGCAGAATGCAGTAATCAACAGGTTAAGTTGTATGTATACCGACTCCTCATCATACACAGCACTGTCAAAAGTTTGAGCTAGAGAGATGTATTAGTATCCCATGCTATATATGTACATGTACCTTTGATAAATAAAAAGAGAAGAACTCAGCAAAGCCCAAAATCTTATTGCATTCTGGATGGCATTAAAATAGAAAAAGACAGCAGCTGTGCTATTTTTGTAATTTCAGAATTTAGATTACTTCCCCTAGAGTTTCATAAACACTCATATGGGGTGTTGCAAGAAAGTTGCAATCAATTGCAAATAATTGCTAATTTTGAAACAACCATTCTGATTGGCTCAGGGTTTGCCCTTTTAAGAAGACATGCATGCAACAATGATTTGATTGGCCAGTGACAATCAGTTGCAACTTGCAATCGATTGCAACTTTCTTGCAAGACCCCATTAGAGTCCTGTTTGTCAGTGAGTATCGAATATATTGCGATGCTTCTTTCTTTCTTTAACATTTTGAGATGAAATACATGTACAAGTACAAAAATTGCAATTTTGATGGAAATCAATGTCCTATAGTTTGTCTCTTTCTATGATAAAATGCTTTTTGAAGCCTCAAGGCAGGATATAAATTGCACAAAAATGCATCCCAAATGACCAATATTCACTCGCTTTATGAGTTTAATCATGAATATTCTAAGCAGTGCATGCTTTGGGGCCGGCAGCATGATATACTGTATATTACTATGCTGCATATTCGTAAATACATGCAGGGATATCAACATCCCTAAATCTAACTGAAAAACAGCAATTATTATTGAATTTTATGAGAATGTTGCACTTGTACAATTTCAGACAATAAGCTGTGGAGTATGGATGCTATTGTTTGGATCTTAACTGCCGTCATAAAGATAGTTAAACTCACAACCACCAGTGTAATAGATAATAGACATAGCTATAAGTGCATACTCAGTACCTCAACCACCACCACTCCTAACCTTCCCCCCCACACACACACACACCCTCCCCCTTCACCACCACCACCACCACCACTACCCCCTCTTCTCTCACTCTCTCCTTCAATTTTTTTTTTCCTGAGTGTATAATTGTAATAAGGAAAAATGAATTATAATACAAACATTCTGTATTGTGTCCAATTGTGTTAGACAAAGGAATACTCTAGCTCAAGGTTAATTGCTTTGGCCTATGGATCTTTGCGCTAATAATTACCCATTTTAATAAATTAAGTGATGCTGGCCATAATTGCGGTCATTTCAGGCAGGCAAGCAATTGCTACTTATTTCCCTCACTTTCCTCTCCTCTCTCTGTATGTCTCTCTCTATCCAATTCTTTCTTTGTTTTTTTACTTTCTTTTCTTTTCTATCTGGCTAGCTCCTTATGCTTGTTTATTTATCAGATCCATATTACAAAATCTGACCATGATTGAAGTCATTTCTGGTATCCAAGATATACTCAACTATCTTTTCCCCTTTCATCTTTCATTCTCAACCCTCTCTTTCTTTCTCTCTCTCCCCTTCTCATTCTCTCTTGCTCTCTCTCTCTTGCTCTCTCTCTCTCTCTCTCTTTCTCTCTATTTTACAATCTCCTCTTCTGCTCCTCTTATTTCCTGTCCATTCATTATATATTTCATTTCATTTCATTCCACATCTCTTAAAAAGCACAGTACAATATATATCTCACCATAGTTAGAATTAGTGGCACAGTGATTGCAGCTAATAGCCCTGGACTTCTTACACCCAGATGCTGACATAGTGATAATCCCTGAAAGAACAAACCATAAATGAAATTCTTCATTATCACAGTGAGCATTAATACAGATCACATTTCTAAAAAAAAAATCATATGAAAAAAATCCAAATGAACAAGACAATTTCCAGCACTTTCAAACCGTTTTTGTTTCATTTTTTTTTCTTCTTTTTTTCTCCCCCCCCCCCCCCCCCCCAAGAAAATGAATGAATAAATAAATATGGATGAAGAATCATACAATGTTTATCTACATGTAATATCATATTTACAATGACATTGTAAAAATAATGCAGACTTTTCCCTCACAGAAAAGATGATACAGCACTCTGTGTTGAAATGTTAACAAATTAAACTATTAAATCTAATGTGACTAGATCAAGGTGAAGGAACAACATCACATGAAAATACAAGATTACAATATACCTGATCCATCCCTACATCTGCCAAGAAAATACATTTCATTATTAAAAGCAGTGACGTATATTAAAAAGGCATTTTCCCTTTTTCTCCTGACTGGGTTGATTGTGTTACATTACACCAGACTAAGTCCTACAATACAACATGTATCGCCCTTTGCAGTACTTTCCCTCTTTTCCTGATTGGGTTTATCAGGTTACAGGACACTAGCACTGATTGAATCTTCTGCTTGTCTTTCTGAGCCTCAGGTAACAAGCTTTATACTTCATCATCTCTCAGCATGATCTCCGTAAACAATGTCTGACATATCATGATCAGCAGAGGGCCACATGGTTCACGACCACATTGATATAAGCCAGGGGGTTTCTTGTGATTGCATTAAGTGCCAATATCGCACAGTTTTTCAAGCTTGTGACTTAGCATACACTTGCTACGTACACTGCAGGTCGTAATGAATTTGTCTCACACCAGTATACACCGAAAACTGAAGTTTTCTAATTTCCAAATATCTGGATTAAATTTTTTTTTTTAATGAAGTCAAATGCGACAGAGGCAGGCAAAGGTCAATCAAAAATCTTTTTAAAAATTAATTTTGCTTCTCCTTTTCTCTCTGAACTCCTAATAATAGATGTGATTCTATCTATTTCAAATTTGTTTTATTAATTTCAAATTAATGTATATTTCATCATTATCACTGTCAATGTTAACCCTTTTACAATATGCAAAATTATATTTCATATATTCAGTATCATAATTTCTTCTTTTTGAAGGGAACTAACCAATCCTTTCAAAGTAGCTCATGTCCTCAGATTCTACCCGATTTCCTTTTTTATGCTACATGTTTACAAAGTCTTAAAAATGCCACTGCTTCCATTCATTCAATCCATCTCTCTACTTTTTGTCTTTTTTCCTCATCTTTTCCCCTCTTTTAGAAGTCTAGGTTATACATCATCACAGACAAATTTCCATATCTCATTCCCCTGACCCATCACACTGGAGTAAAATATCTTGTATATAATACACCGAAAGACCATAACAGGTCATTTGATGCCTTCCTCATCTTCAGCTTTTAATATTTTACAGGTTCTCAATAGCATTTTCGACAGCTATTCTACTCCCTGTTCAGACTACCCAAATTCATTGCATCATTATACAAAAACCTTATACCTATACCATAAGTAATTATATTTTCTAGCCTGAACATCATATAAAGAAATGTTGCACAACAAAACTCATGTTTGAGCATTGTTTAGAATGAAAACTCGATAAAGAACCAGCATTCCCTTGTAGTACAAGTATCATATTGTTATGAAAATCATAACACTGGGAGCATTTTAGTGTGCACATGACAACTCAGCTGTAATTTTATATGTTCCAGCACTGTCTATGACCCCGTTCTCATTACCAAGGATAGCGCAATCCAGCGTGCACTAGATCACACCACATCTAAGGTGAAAACGCGGCGACATCGTTTCGGCGTGATCCAGGGAGGTCCACGGCAATCCCAAACCGGACCACCTCTGGGGGTGGTCCAGCACAATCCAGAGCACACCAATTCTCAGTGTAATGTGCAGAGAGTGCCAAGACAGATTGCGCTTCTCTCTGCAGATGTGAACTCGTGGCGTGCCAGTGGACCTCCCTGGTGTGCGCCATTGGTCGACCCACGATAGCGCGATCCTCTTTCCAGATCCTCTTTCCAATTTCGTAATAAGAACAAAGTCCTTGACGTGTTACCGATAAGCTGATATGAAACACACAACCTATGGTGTCTGCTGACCTCCCCCAACATTGTGCTTCTTTATACAGCATAATTATACAAGTGTGTACGCTCCTTCAGCCATACAGGGTTTCTTTGTGAGAGTTTTGTATAACTGTTGTCTAGTCTGAACAGGCTATGAGCCTGAACCCAACTCTCTGGTTTCACTAATGAATATTGATTCTCACATCAGAAGATGGCGACAGAACCATCGGTCTGATTTTAATGTTCAAAGTGGAGAATTTGCGATCAACAAGCTCCATCATGGCCACTGAATTCAAGTGATAGACCGCAAACTACTAGTAAGTCCCCAGGCTTTGTTGAAACAGAGAGGAAAAAAAAGACTGAGAAAGAGACAGTGAGAAAGAGAGACTAAATGGAGACAGAGTGATAGACAGAAAAAGAGACAGAAAAGAAGACAGGAAGAGAGACAGAGAACGAGACAGAGAAGGGAGAGGGATGGTTAAACAAATATACTGTAAACACAGCTTTAAAAACTAGTTTTTGTGCAAGAATATGATCAACTTCAATCATTTTAAAGCTCCTGTGTATTAGTACCAAGTAGGCAAAAATCCATGTACTGTACATACAGCTGGATGGGAAAGATTCCCACTCTTTCCAAACAATGTTTTTCATTCTAAAGTGCTAAAACTTGAATTGAATAATTTTGATCAACAGGCATAATTCATTATTTTTCCTTATCATTTTATCAAAAATATATACAATTGATTGCATTCAAAAAGCTTTTTGGACATTGTCATCTTAGAAACAAGAAATAGATGTATATTGCTAACATAGATTTTTTTCCCTAGAACTGTATTTTTAAGTCAGCAGTTTGACATGTTGATAACCAATTTTACATCAGCTGCTGTGTCATGATCCAACTTTCATAATCTGCACATGGAGTTTACAATAGATTTCAATATCAATGAAGAATATAACACAGGAAGATATTCATATTCACTTCTCCTTTCTCTGATGGAAAGAGCATTCACTTCTGAGCCAATGCTTAACTCACTAATAGAGCTTTGCACCCTCCTTCTGCTCTTTCCCCCTTCCCATGTCCCTCTCACTTCTCCTTCTCCTCCCCCTTTCCCTATCCTCTCCCTTTCCTTCCCCCTTCACCTATGCTGTCATTCCACTTCCACTTTCTTTTCCCTTTCATATTTCCCTCTCCTTCCTTTTCCTCACCCCCTCTCGTCCCTGCCCCCCTCTCCCCTTACCTCTCCTCCTTCCCCCTTCCCATTCCCCCCATAACCTTCACTTTTCCCTCTTTGCCACCAACCCCCTATCCCCCCCCCCCAAAAAAAAAAAAAAAAAAAAAAAAAACAGTATTCTCAGGACTTCATTCACCTGGCTATGTGGCACCTCACTGCTGATTAGAAGAAGAAATAGTGGAGCTGCTGCACAAATTACAAACACACTTAGAGTCCTCTGTTTTATAGTCTTGGGATGGTCTCTGTTATGAGAGAATAAAGAAATATATCACAGCTGGTCAATCATAGGCAATCAACATTTAAACAATAAACATAGCAACTACCATCATTTCAAACTGTTTAAGACCATCTGCGAATTTGTGGGTACTTCAACATCATTTTTACCTAACATACTTAAGGATACTTACTGGCTGCATGTGTTAAGACAAAAAAAAAAAAAAAAAAAAAAATGGAATGTAGAAGTAGACCTTATGTGTATGTTTGTGAACCACCAACTACATGTAGTAAAGAGAATCTTTCAATAGGAACTTGTTTCCTTTTAGATACCCTCGGGCACTAGTCGGTGGTATTTCTTGCTTGTTTCCTTTGTAAATTATATGTTTTTATCTTTGCCTGGAAAACAATTAAACAAATAAATAAAAAATAAATAAATACTACAGTGGACAGAAGCACAATAGCTATGGTATGAGCCCATATGAATGGAATGAAAATGAATTTATGTCTGAAAAATAAATATGTTTAACTTTGATTTTTCTTTTAGTTACTGCATTTTGGAAGGGTGGTCTTAAACATTTGCAAATGATGGTAGGTATACTTCTATCTTTGTCCCTGATTGTTAAATGTTTGTAAAAATGAAAAGAAACATTGCAGCACTGTACAGGCAATCAGCATTTAAATGTTACAGTAACTAGGTATACAT
This sequence comes from Echinometra lucunter, assembly GCA_029962745.1. NCBI lineage: Eukaryota > Metazoa > Echinodermata > Echinoidea > Camarodonta > Echinometridae > Echinometra > Echinometra lucunter. Next base: position 1,350,544 of record CM057152.1, on the reverse strand, counting down.
GATGTATATTTATCCCTTATTGTTGAACATATTTGGAAAGTGAAGAGAATTATTTTAGCAGCTCAATACACGGGTCATCACCAAAAGGACAGACATGAAATATTCATTAAGCATAAATTTATCCTTATTTGTTAGAAGTTTTTTGCTTTGTTGATACATGTAAATAGTGGTGCAATAGATGAAATATCTAATTTAGCTCTTGGCTGTTTTTTCTTCACTTGCAAAAATAAAAAGTTTGATATGGTATATGACTGACTAATCAAAACAACACTATACTCTTTGGTTTTGCGTGACAATTAAGAAATTTATGTTCATACAAAATGATATAATATCTATATCATATGGGACAAGCTAAAATAATATTTTTAAAAAATAAAGGAACATTCATACCTTACTCAGTATTACTGCTTTTATTTCAAATGCAACCGGGTACATGCAACAATGTAAAAGTCTTGAAATTCAAATTTCAATCTACATGTAACCACGGTACCAGAGACTGTCATTACACTGAACATTATACATTACAAACTCATTTCATACACATCATATTCCGCAACCAACGCTTAACTTAGATATTAATGTATTTTCAACAATTCTTAATGCTGCTAGTCGGTGCTAGAACTGTCGCTGTATATAATTTTGAAAAGTACCTCCAGCTCTATGTATACCATAAATACGACCGCAGGGTTTTAAATAACCTATAAGAAATCTTGAAAGCATGCGTGAATGCCATGAACACTAAATTATTGAGTATTGACTTTGCAAGTTACCATGGCAACTATTCTCCAATCTTCCAGATAATGGACAGCTAAATAGAACAACAACTGATACTAGAGAGACTGAGAGGAGTAGAGATGACAGACATCATACACTGTACATTGATAATGGAATACAATATAAACAGTCTTCATGTAGATTGCCATTTTGGAAACAATAAATGGCAGTTTTAGTTAAATATGACTACAAAAATGTCACAAAGCACTACCCCAGCTTTCTACAGAAGTAGACATGTACTTCAGTCTGATCTACAGTGTGGCCAATAATGATATGGACATGCTGAGAATTCATACATAAAGCAAGCAAATTTAAGTTGAAAATCTAAAAAAAAATCTATCAATGATACGTAATGAATTAATACCGGTACATGTACATCAACTAAAGAAAATTATATCAACATTAAGATGGGTGTAGAAACCAGTTATGATTGTTGAGGTATGACAAGTTACTGTTCATTAATCACAAGAATGTTCATTTTCAAACCTTGTTGTGAATGATTGCTATGCAAATTTATGGCAATATATACTTTTAATTTGATGTGTTGCTTACATGAAAACGATATTACATTAGGCAATTACTTCTATTTAATTTGATGTATAATCAATCACATTTCATTGACATGTATACATATCATACAGTCATGTTTTCTCAAAGCATTTTCAAGATTCTTTCATCTTGGAAACACTGGAAATACAGGTGGACACTAATTTAGATACGTAATTCAAAGTTAAGGTGTTTTTAACAATAATACCGGATATACAATGTACATGTAGTACATAAGATTTGACATCAAATTAAACATAATTACATCATAATGAGCAAATTAGAACATCATATTGATTGAGGCACGATGAGTTAAGGTCCATTATTCATAGCAAGGTGTGGAAATGAATGTTGTTGTGTGTAATGCACTGTAACTCATCTAGCCTCGACAATCAAAGTTTGCCGATATAAACCAATCTATATGTATAACAACCATGTAATTTTCTTGCTTTGATGTACAAATTGATTGTATTCCATGTGATATTATTCCAAAAATCCGAAAAACTGAAATGGGTGTTAATTTGATTGCTTTATGCATGAATTTTTCAGCATGTCCAAGTAATTATTGGCTACATATACCAGCCATTGAATACATATATGACATCATGATCAAGAAATGAATAGGTTCAAACAATTATTGCACATTCATGTTATTTGGATACTATTTTTGCCTTATTGGCCCATTTCACATTAAGCAAATACCCCAATATGATGTGCAATCGTGTGTGATATCCCTTGCTGATCACTGTTCCTATCAGCGGGAAATACGGACAAGGTCAGCTGCTGTTGATTAGTGAACTGCATGATTTTCTCTTGCACGCTTCACTGTACAAGTCATAAAAGTGACAGCTTTTTTGCTTATAGATACCATTTATATCTGCCAGGTGTCCATCCAAACACAAAACTTAAAAAAAAAACACCAAACACAAAACTTTCAAATAAAAAAGTATAAATTAAGCATAAAACAGAAGGAAGCAAAAGACTGCATCATTCTGTGGTACCCTTTCATATCTGCTGCTATCTGTGAAATAGGCATAACATTTGTGCCTATTTCACCGAGAGCTAATATGAATGCAGCTATTGAAATACAATTGCTTTTATCAACCTAGTAGCCAATCAAGTTATTGCCTAAGGAGAGAAGAATATTATCCCTCCACTGTGTGAGAATAGTGCCTACCAATATGAATAATTGAAAATTGATTATTAATATTGCTTCTATGCAATCCATTAGAATTCTATAGCAGTCCCCTATTGTCAATTCTATTGTCATTCAATTATCAACTGAACAATTCTTCTTTTCAGTGATGAAACCACACTATGTATGTATTACTTTTGTAGCTACACTGTATACTACGCAGTATATTTTTTTGTACGCAGAAATATACAATGTACTTCTAGTTGATATACGGCTATACATAAAATGTTGGACATTATGACAAACTTAAATGCAAACGACGATATATGACATATCTTTGTGGCTTTACAAAAATTTGACTTCACTTTAGAATTTCATGGTTTCCAAATGAAAATTAAGTTTAAAGTTCAAGAAAAACCTTGGGGCTTGAAATATGAAATACATGTAACTGGCATCTTGGAATAATTACCACACAGTACAACGTATGCCTCTATGTATTGCAAATGGTAATCTTTTCTGAAAAGAATCCTTACAAAACACCATTTTTCTGAATTAATAAACAGCATTTATCCCTCTTCAACTTATGTGAATGTATGAATCACTTTTACTTCCACTCTCTTGAGTGGAAATGCTGTGGTAAAATGGTTTATTCACTTGATACTCAATCCAAGGGTTGAGGGTTTGAATCCCAGAGCGTCACTAACGTCTTTCGGCAAGACATTAATCCAAATTTGTCACTCTTCACCCAGGTGTAAATGGATACCTGGCCAAAGCTGGGGTAATAATCATTGAAAAGCTCTCAGGAAGAAGTGCTACACTGTACATGCAATGGTGTTCACAGCACTTTGTAACTGCGAGGAAAAGGCGTGATATTAAATAACTTTTGGATTGGATTAGGAACACCAATTATGCTGATGAGGTTTCCCCAGGTAAACAAAATTATTATCATTACAACATGGAACTAACAAAGAGATTGTACCGTACACAGTTGTGCATGCATGCTTTTGAGTGAGAATAGACAACCACATCATCAAATAGTTTTCAGCGCGAGCAGAGCCGAGTTTGAGCCTATATTAGACACGACCACAGGGGAATCTTGCAATAATGTCATTATCCTCAGTTGGCTTATTGTAAGATCACACAGTCACTGACAGCTTGGGTAATATCCAAAGTGTATTGATGAAGCCAAGCCAATACACTTTTCCTGGCTTATTACTTTAGTACGACTGAAAATTGCAGAGAGATTTTGAGGGAAGGGTGACAAATGAAAAAGTGTTCATTCAAAAGCTTGCTATAACAAAAGCAAGGGTCTGAATTTTTGATGAATTTGTGTACTTTTTTTGTTCTGAAAGGTATTCAGCATTTCTTACATTCTAGGAAATTAGTTGGATTTCTTATACTTCACTATGAAACTGACAAAGAACAATGCATCCAGCATCCAACAGCCACAAAGGATATTTTTATGTAATCTACATTGTCTACATTGATAATGTTCTAATTCATTTCTGATATTTCTAAAAGGTTGAAAACATCCACCAAATAATACTGGTCTTCCATAAGGTCTCATTTCTTATCTTCATATTTGGTAAAATTTTGACAATGACTACGATAGATAAATCCATAACAACAACAAAACAAAATTGAAAAGAAAATGATACAAACTACATGTAAGTCAATGGTACATGTATCTTTGAATCAAATATACATTTTCAAGAAAATACTGGTAATTCCAACATTGCTTCATTTATTCAATGCAGCATTGTCAGTCGTTATATCAATTCCTTTCTGACATTCAGAAAATTGTATCTCTTTGTTATCATGGTTCATTACTCCCTTTCTCATGGAATGCATGTTTGGATGATGAGCTGTGTAAGTCACCACACTGATACAACACTCTGCCACGGCAACTGTTGCTATGTGTAGTCTTGCGACCATCCTCGTTACAACTAAACCAGACATTGAATCGTATGGTATCCAAACACATATTGTAGTCAGACACTCACTGTTTTATGGCTTATTTGATATAAGAATTAATTACACCACAATTTAGACAATGCTACTGGTTTGGGTCAACATGAAGTACTCGATGGGTACTGGCTATCCGTATACGTACATGCATCTCTGGATTTAATTGGGTAAACCTCAATTTCAGCATCATTATATCAAAATTTGCTTAAGTTGTTTAGTACCCTGGGAAACCAATACTCTGGCTTCCATCAGGCTATGATGTCATGTTTTCAAAGCTACACAATGATGCATATCATTCAATTCACCTCATCTTAATCCACAAGAAAATGAGGAAATATGAGAAAATAAATGAGAGAAAAAAAAAGATAAGAGGAAGGAAACATTCTCATGCTTGAGCTTCCGTCATTTTAATTTTAGGGGTTAACATAAGTGATGCATATACAGAAAATTAAATTAAATTTCAATTCTTTCGAAAGGTTTAGATAATACTTAGAATCTCTTTCAGCGCTTACATATACAGTATAAGTCTTTAAAGTATGAAAAAATAGAATGCATTGGATTTCAGTCATGAAAGGCAACACAGCAGGCAACACATATTAAATTGCATTACCGTTCATTACAGCTAATGTAGTTTTGAGAGCAAAAAAAAAAAGTTGGCATGAAACTGATTAAATGCAGTCTCAATTTTGTGAGATCATGTGATATTCCATTCATGATTATCAGTAAATTTTAGAGTACATGATGATGATGATCATCATTCTATATCAAAAGGTGGTCTGCAATCTGATATTTTGGACATATACCTGTAATCAAATTTTAGAAAATAAAAGCAGAACATGACTGCTCAGACTTCTTCCCTAATATCAATTACTAGATTTTATTCAAAGTTACACATTACAGACCCTTACTATCAACACAAATGAGCTATATGTGACCCTCCACTACAAAACAACCAATAAGTCGCAAACTCGCAATGGCCGTTTTAGAGTAAAGACATAACAAAAATAGAAAGCTTGGGGTTGAAAAGTTGATTTCATTTTTTTTTTCTTATATATTTTCTGATAGTTTGTTTATTGATCTTCCATCTGCAATGTAGAATATGCTTTTTCTTTCATTAGAATTACCACTTGGGGGGAATTTTTAAATAAATTTACACTGCATGCCAGCATACTGGGTAAAACCTGCATACTACATGTAACTCAGAAGCTGTTCACTCTGTCTGTGGCTTTGAAAATCTAAACAAGGAGAGAAGTATATGTATACATGTATCTGTTTGAAAAAAATTCCAAGTCTGAGCCTACTCTGACATCCCTTCATAGTCAATACTAGGGATTTTCATCTAACCTTTTTCAGTGAGACAGACAATAGGACACCAGTATGGCACTCCTAAATGGTTACTCCTCTTTATATCCTGTTTTCTCTATCATTCTGGTGATTAGCCTATTTATATCTGACAAGCTCTCATTCTCATCATAATTTCAAAGGGTTGTCATGGCATGGTCTTGATAAGGCAAGCTATACCGGTACATCATTCAAAAGCTTAGAGTCCAAGCCTTCAAACTATGTTAATTTTTTTTAATGTCATATTTCTGACTTATTGGTCATTTTGTGGTGGAGGGTCACATATACAGAAACAGAAAAAAATTGTTACACCTGTAACTGAAGCATGAATGTGCTCAGTCCACTTTAATACACAATATAATCAAATATTTACTGTACTTCCACGAAACCACAAAAAATACTGCATTCCTCAGTGATTTTCAATTGCTATTTCATGTATGTACCTTTCCCAAGGCAAACTTTAAGCTGAAAAAAATATTCTACCAGGAATATCTAAAATGTACATTTCTGAAATAATGAACAGTTCCATTGCAATTGTACTTTTTTTTTTTTTTTATCATGGGTAAATATTCTTTTCAAATTCCATATTACTATTATAACTATTTTTTATCATTAATATTATCATTACTATCATTTTGATCATTATCATTATCATTATCATTATTATTATGATGATATTATTTTGACATTATGACCTACCATAGAGTGAATCCAATGAATGGGTTTATTTTACAGTAGGGCAGGAGAGTGCTAAAAATGCCGTAATAAGAGTTATTATTATTATTATCATCATTATTATTATCATTATCATTTTAGATCTATATCATCATTATCATTCATTATCAACCTTAAAGAGACCATACAAGGTCGTGGCATTATATTTGCGATTTAGTTATCAGATCTAGGGTCCTCTTGCATATTATCAAAATAAAAGACAACTTGCAAGACAAGGACTTATGACGCTTCCAAACCCGTCATTTTTTTTTTTTTTTTTTTTAATCGCTATACAGCGCCATAACATGTCATTAATTGGGTAGTTAATATCGCTTTCCACAACTGTAAAGGGAGGCTACACAGAAAAATAATGCAAATCTAGGCCTAACCATTAAATCCTATGTACTCGGTCAATGAATTGACCTCGTCCCCCAAATGTGACAAGTCTGTACCGAAACTACATAGCATGCTTTTCTATTGGTTACTCGACGACATGCTGTCGACCTACGAGTCTGATAAGCGTCAGTTTTCTTCTTAAAATTCACCATTTTCAGTTCATTCATCAGATATGAAGCAGGAAGGGGAAAATTGAGAGCTGGTAAGTAAAATCAAAACTTTTCTTCTCTTTTATAGAAGATCTAAGTCAATGTATTTCGCGTTCGCGTTTGCAATTTGTTTCGCTATTCAAAACGCCGTTTTGACCTACGGGTGGGCCTAACTTAGAGTCTACAGTCTAATGTTACATGTATCCTTTCTAACAGTAACACTAACAATTAGATCTAACTGTTAGACCTATAACATTAACAGTTAGATCTACCATATATAGATCTACAGGTTCCTGAAATCAGCAATTTATCCTTGTTTATGATGAATATCATTTTCTTGCATCAATTGGTACCGCACTTTTCTTGGTGTACTATTAGGGTCAAAGTTATGACTGTCTTGTTGTGACGTTGGTTTCCACTTTCCCACTTGCACGAATGCCAGGTTATCATCAGATAACCTTGCACTGAATTAGGCCTGTACAGTGGAAATTGCTGACAATAGGAAAGTAGTGTTCTCTGTCACATTTCTGGGACAGAGGAACAAGAGCAGTGATCAGAAAAAGATTTCTCAAAATTCATTTGATGAAGATAATTTAGATCCAATTGAAGGAATGGAATGAAAATAGGATATGTTATCATACTGGGTGTAAAAAGCAAACATTTTCCAAGAATTTGTTGATTATTTTAATGATTTCTATCTCCAACTATAGACGGCAGCATTTCACATATATTTGCACAGCTCACCATACCAATGGCTCCCTGGGGCCTGTTTCTGGAAATCAACGCCAAGTTAGTCATATCTTTGTCCGCCAACTACGGAGATGACTCTAATCTTGCTAAACCGTTTCACGAAGAGCATGCTAGCTAAATATCTCGTGAATCGATGAGGAAATGTGACAACACATAGCCTTGATCACAATCACACATATATTTTGTAAACAAGAAATTATCAGAACTGCAATTATTTGAGTGATCTGGTGAGGGCAAAGCTTAGAAATAGTAGCAGGGGGTTATAGATACAAGATATTTTCAAAGAAGGCAGATTACACCAAAGAAAAACTTATAAGATTCTATTTTTAGTAATTAAGTTCATTGTCGTTTTGAACGTAAGATGGGTACCCCCGGGACACTAGATTTGCAAAATAAACCCTTACGTTCATGATCGGAAAAAGGAGGCAAATTAAATATTTATCCAGCGTCACGTCTTGACCAAAACGTTGATATGCATAATTTTGGCAAATTACAAGTTAAAAATATGTGTCTTAAAAAGTATTTTGTTTAAAAATCTACGATATAAATTATCTTTGATTAAATATGGGTCTGAAATCTACAGACTATCCCTTTGACTATGCCTTGCCTGATGTGGCAGAATTGCGTTCTTTTGAGAGATGTTACAATCACGGGAGAAACCCCCTAGGAAACCTTTTTTGCAGATCGTTTCATATGAAACATGAAATATAATATTCATACATGAGCAAGGATGAATTACTGATTGCAGGAACCCTTAGAAAAGATAGATTCGAATTATTTTTTTACATCTATGTAGCTTCCATTTTGGCCAGCCATAATCTACCAAATTAGTGGCATGTGATGGCGCTGCATATCAACGAAAAAAGATATGACAGGGTCAGAGGCGTCATAAGTTCTTAGTCAGGATGTTGGCGTTGATCTTGGCTAACACGGCTTCGTGAAACACGTAGCAGACAACTAGCCAACTAGCGGCGATCTTAGCTGAGAAGTTGACTTATGACGGTTTCGTGAAACGGGCCCCTGAGTGCCACTTTCCAGAAACTGGCCCTAGTCTAGATGCCGGCTTGACCGGCTGAGGCTGGGCATGTCAATGTAAGCTGATAGTCCGTATGAACAGAGCTTCATTGGCAATGCAGCGAACGTGTGAATGTGTGCAGTGCAGTGCCAATGCATGGCTGGCTAACATTATGCGCTGCATGCCGGTATGCCGCGCTAGACTGAAGCGGCGTGTAGGCTGTAGCAGACTGTTTCCTGTTCACCGCCCAACAAAACATGATTATCTCTCATAAATCTAATGCAATACAACTTCATACCTCGGCAATTCTCTCTTCCACACGTAGAGGCTTCCCACATAGGCAACAGCCAGCAAAAGACAGCTTAGAACAGCTTTGACTTGAGTCAAACAGGGAAAGCCGATATGCATACTCCAGTATGGAGCCATGTTTACACCGACTGGCAGGGCTTAGTCTCTTTCCATCCGTTGAACTCTGCATGTCGATTCGCTCAAACGATCACACACACATACACAGTACAGGGGGGGGGGGGGGGGGGGGAGCAGGCCGGAAAGAGATAAGGAGAGAAAGGGGGAAAGGGGAAATGTTATCCCTACTTGAAATTTTCAAATTCGAAAAAAATAAATCATTTAATCAAATATATATTCCCTTCACCATTTTTGAAAAAGTATGAAATAGTCACGTCCTCTCTATAATCCCTATTTCTTTCTTAGCATGGAATTGTAATTTTCCCATGCTGGCTAATCTGAAATTATTCTTAATGTGTATTTTATCTGCTGATGCCTGGTTTTGCTTTTGTTTGTTTGTTCGTTTGTTTTTCGTTTTGTTTGTTTGTTTCATTTTGTTTTGTTTCGTTTCCGCTTCTAACCCCGGCATTAAAGATCGAGTTTGTCATTAACAGGTCAGAAATTCTTCAAAACAAAGCAGGAGAGAAAAGGGTGAACTTTCATTTGTTGTCCCTCATCTCGGGCAGTGAATATACCACTGCAACATACTGATACATAAACCAAAGAAACAACAAAAAACAAAAAAAAATCATTGTAAACATAGTTTTCAGGTTCTGAAGACGATATACTGATCGAAAAGTAGCTGAGAATGAACTCCTATAGGGAAGAGCTCGCCAACCCTTTTAGGGCTCTTATTCCTTGAAAGAATACATGGTGTAGGCCCTAAACATGAAATCTTTGTCTATAATGAAGTTTCTCCACCGTGAAAGCATCACTGATGTACTTCGCTTATCTAAAAAATAATTTCCTTTCTTTTCTAACGAAATTGTGCTGCTGATCACCATCTCTAAGTCGGTCTTGGAATATATCATAATCTTTACCTGTATACTACTATGTCAGTGGATTTTAAACTTACTTACCAAATTAATCTCAACTATTTTAGGACAGGGCCCTGGAGTTCAGATGTAGATCTGTATTTCGATAGTAGGCCGATAATACTTTAGATTAATAAAGGTTCTTATCAATGGTTTATTCAATTTCTTCCCCTGAATTATATATAGAGTCCACACATTTCATAATTTCAAATAGGCCTACTAAGATCGCAGTGCATGGCGTAACCATGATTTTATTTCAGTGGGGGGGGGGGGGGGGGTACTGGGGATAACCCTCTCTCTTTCGTGCCACAGTGGAGGCAGTTTGGGGAAATAACTGGGGAAGATCACATGGGTCTAGAATATTCATGGGGTTACCTGGGGAACATCGAAAATATGTGGGGGTACCAAATCCTTCCAGATCCCTCTTCCTAGTTACGCTGCCGTAAAGTATAAGTGGTGTTTCGCCATCTTGCCCGAAACAATGCGCCTTGACGAGTTTTAAAAAGTCGCCCTCCCGCTTTCTCGCCTTTAAAGGCGTCAAGTGAATAAAGATGACTAAGAAGAGTAAACAGTGAAAGTTTGAGCAAAATCGGACAATCTGTTCAAGAGTAATGAATTTTGAAAGTTTCAGTAACTCCCTGTTGTGGGGATCCTTGAATTGGCAACTTTGCCAGCATCTGTGATGTCATTGTGGACAACTCTCGATTTGTACATAATTTTTCAAAAAAAAAACCCTGATGAAATTTCAAGTCAGGAATCAACATAATTCTTCTCAAAATGCATAGAGCATTGATACAGACATGTCATACTTAAACCATAAATCAAAAGAATTGTTATTTTTCTTGAAAATAAAGAAAATGTTAAATTCTGCGTACAAAATGAATGGAGAGATGGCCACGATGACATCGCAGATGCTGGCAAAGTTGTCAATTCAAGGATCTCCATAATAGGGATTTAGTTAAACTTTCAAAGTTCATAACTCATGAACACCTCCTCATTCTCTCTGAGCTTCGTTTTCGATCGAGCTAGACGTGCTATTTATTTAACTCTGGACTGTTGGCTGTTGGTTTTCTGTCGTAAGTTGGCGGTGTTCCTCAAAAAGCCCATGTTGAGGTTGAGTTGATGTGAGGGAGGTGCAAGAGTCGTACACCTCCTTATAGTGGAATGGGGTGGGGCAATAATTCATACCTTCGGTTTCCTCTATTGTTATTTTGATTATAAGCTGTTTTATTTGAAAAATATTGTATAATCATGCATGATTTGAGATTTATGTATGGTTATTGAGTGATATCATTAATTATGTATTCAGATGATTAGGTGTAAACTGTATGAATTGTATCGATGATCTATTTCTATATGATTAATGTAACAATTTCATGTACTGTGAATGCATGGCAAGAAGAAGGAAATGAAGTATCATTTAAAACAAAAAAATATTGGTGTAAGATATACGAATAAGCATAAGCAACAAAGTTTTGATGTATAATTGTCAAACACAAGATAGTGCAGAATTTCCCAGGAATGGTGCAATGTGGAAATGCAGGGATGGACATAATAGTTTGAATCCCTAATAATTATCTTGATCATGTTGTATGTACTCCAATGTTGCATCATAAAAATGCGATATCCCCACCATTCCTTATATTTCTAAGATTCTTGTTAATTCTCTATCAGTTTGATGCACGAGACAACTTAAAGTGATTACAGATGAGGTGTTAACTTTGTTCGATACCGTGATAATATAATACTTCATTAATAAATAGATGTTGGTACTGCAAAAGCGGGAAACAGCATTTAAAAGACTTTTCCACCGCACTCAGAGTAAATCGCTTTAATACAACCCAAGCATAGCAAATAAGACAGAAGAGGGGAAGAGTCCAGGACCTCTTCAGATAGGAATGCTCAATGTACTGGGTTGCCTTTGTAATCTTGACACACTGCAGGTTTTACGGTACTGACTTCCTTTCTTTCTTGTTCTTATTTTCATTTTTTTTCCTTCCAAAAATAGGCCTACACCAGGGTACGTATACCTCTCAGTCCTTTGATGGATATACTGCATATTAATCGGCCCAATCCTGCCTTTAAAAATACCTGCACCTTGTGAACGGTACCAACTGCACCAATGTATTAAGATGGTAATGTATACTCGACAGCGTCAACTCTCATCATAAGTCATTAAGACTAATAATCACCGATATTCTATGCCATGCATACAAAATGGCAGCCACTTAAGTCGGAATCTCAACTATCTCTCATTTCAGGCGCATCACGTGGTGTCGACCTAGCGTGAGATACCAAGGAGAATTTATTTAAATTCTCTTCTCTGCAGAGCTGCCATGAAAAGCTATAAATTAGGATCCATGGCGATTGGTTAATTCAGTTATAAGGACACATGAGGCATCTTTAAACAAACCAGCGAAGGGTTGATGATGAGTTATCCTTCTAGAAGGTAACATTGATGTCTAGGAATGCTGAGTATAAATGGGATGAATCATGACTGATATTCAAATTAAAGAAACATTTCGATAAACAGTTGAACAAAGGGCAATAAAGTAAATAAATGAATATAATGTGACTGATGTAAACTCTCTTACCTTGTGACAGATTTCCCATAAAATTAAACCTCTTTTTGATGAAATCAGCTTCATAATTACTGTATTTCGTCTCCTGTGTCGGTAATATAGCGAAGAGCAAACTCATATATCTCTGTATAATTGTTTTGGGATGAATGAATGCATCTTGTTATTTATCTCTAATTCTATTCATTTATTTATCCAACTGTCTAGAAACATACCCATCAATTTAGCTATCCATTCAACTTTCAAAAAAAAATCATAACTCCATACACCCATCTATTATCTAAACAAAAGGCATCCCCAAGGGACGGTGAAAGCGCCCCTGGGGAAACTATCTGCTATTTTGTTCTCTCTTCTCTCTACGTGTATTAGTATTTTATTCATTCACTCAGCTATCTTTCTTTCTATAAATTTATCTGTCTATCCGTCCATTTATCTGCTTCCATAACCCACAGCACCCACCATGGATGCTGATATCTATCCTTTCGTTTATAGCTTCAACTACCTTTTATTAACCTTTTTTTTCTATCTAGAGGGATAAATTTGTTTTTATATGCTTGCATGTCTATTTATCTCTCTGTCTATCTATCTATCCATTTATATCTATCTGTATGTGTGTCTACATGTCTGACCGTCTATCTATTTATCTATCTGTCTGTCTGTCTGTCTCTATCTATCTATCTGTCTGGCTGTCTATATTATCTTTCCAATATCTATCTATCTATCTATATCTATCTATCTATCTATCTATCTATCTATCTATCTATCTATCTATATATATATCTGTCTATCTACCTACCTACTTATAGCTACCTACAAACAATACCTATCCCTCAGGGAAGCTGATTACCTATCTACTCATCATCTTGTCCATCTGTTCATCTTTACCTAAACCACAATAATCCCCCAGCGATGGTGATACCAATCCAGTGAAAGTCATCACAACCTGCCTTTGTTATCAATATTTTTCTCTCCATGTATCATTGCTTAATACATCTGTCTATCCATCCATCTTTTCATCCATCCATCTATCTATTTAAACACAGGCATCCTCCTGAAGGATGTTGATACCTATCATTTTCATCCAGCGTATTTCATCATCTGTTTTGATTCTAAATTTGTTTCGATTCACTTACCTATACCTACCTATCGATCTATCTTCAGTGATCTTATATTATGTTAAGATCCATCTATCTATCTATCTATCTATCTATCTATCTATCTATCTATCTATCCAGCCAGCTAGCCATTATTCTATCTTTCCATCCATCCATCCATCCATCGAACCTATTTAAACCACAGTTATTCTCCAGGGGGATGTTAATATACCTATCGTTTCGTCACCTTCATCATTTCTATACATACTGGAATCAATATCAATATCCATCTATCTTCTATCTATCAATCTATCTATCTATCTATCATCTATCTATTTATCTATCTATCTATCTATCTATCTATCTATCTATCTATCTATCTATCTATCTATCTATCTATATTTCTTTTCTTTTCTTTTCTATTCTATTCTTTCTTTCTTTCTTTCTTTCTTTCTATCCATCCAAGTACTTATCTGTTCAAGCTACAGCCCCCCAGGGATATTGATACCTATTTCCTATAACGCATCTCATACCTTCACTTTCTAGTATTTCCCCCTTTTCTGCATTCTCTTGCATATCTATCTATCTATCTATCTATCTATCTATCTATCTATCTATCTATCTATCTACCTACCTATCTATCTATCTACCTACCTACCTACCTACCTACTTACCTATCCATCCATCCCTTTATCTTTCCATCTATGTATTCTTTTCAAGCGACAGGCATCCTCCAGAGGGATGTTGATACCTATACTGTATTGTTTCGTCCAGCTCATCTCATCACTGGCTAGCAGCCCACCGCATCGGGCCGAACCCGAGTCTCTTGATGAGAAACTCAATATAATTTGATAACATCTAAACACGAGTGTTAAATTGGATCGCTCATTAAGTCATTCGATAAATGCAAGGAATGCTGGGGCCCACGAAAACAAGTTGAAACCTATCTACCAGCTTACACATCTGTATAGGTCAGTTAATCCACTTCGGCGGCTGATGAATGCGACAGCATTTCGCCGCAAAGACCCCCAAACCATGGCGGCGAATTATATGGGGAGGTGGAATTGATGACGATGACGAAGACGAGGAGACATCGTAATCCCATGGAGGTAGAGGATGACCCAAACAATGATAAAGATGGATAGTTAGAGGGAAGGAGCTTGGACACAATCTAGCTAGCATGGCCGGGGGAGGGAGGCTGGGGCTAGTGTCTCTTGCCAGAATCTTTAGCCATTTTGTTAAATTTCTAAGGTTTGCAATCGAGCGAAACGAACGATCGAAACTATTATACTGTATACAGAGTTGAAATCCACTACTGATATACATTGTGTGTGCGGTTTGCGTCCCCTTTAATGCAATTTTGTAAGTGAAACTAGGTACTATACAAAGATTGCAGAGGCCTTTCGTCACCCAGGGATGGGGTGACGGTTGCTCGACTAACGCTTGGTTTATAAAATAGTAGAGGAGGGGGTAGGTGCGGCAAGCTGTAGGCATGTAGCCCCGATCCGAATGGCCGTTGGAAGAAAGACATAAAAATAAAAAAGACAGTGAACAGCGCTTTTACCACTGTATCTGTCAAAGGACATGATATTAGGCTAGAGAGTCGGGGTTGCAGCCATTGCTGCTCCCAGCACCCTGGTTGGCTCAGCTCTCTTATAGATATGTATAGAAGAGAGAACGGAAAAAATGAAGACATCGTTATTGACCGACACTATGGACAAGGTATATACTATCTGGAGCTATTAGAGCATGGGGGGGGGGGCAAAACAATCGACCAAACGGAGAACGGATATCAATACATTTCAGCGAAGAATTCAATTTTCATGCTTCAGTTCGCACGAGGGCAGGAAGGCGGACATTATTTTCGTTTTGCCAATCCTTTTGTTGTTTTTGTTTTGTTTTTGTTTTTTGTTTTTTGTCCTCGGTTGGAAATTGTATAAGGGTGAAAGTTGCCCCTTGCCCCTTCCCTACAAATACGCTAGTGGTTTCTACTGAAGGTCATGATGGGGATGCCTTTGGAGGGTGGGCGATGAAGCATAGGGATATTGATGGATGACAAGCAGGGGCAGGAAGGTCACTCATTTATCATGTTCTACCAAGAGGAGTGGGCGACCCCCCCCCCCCCTCCTTCACTTCTCTTTTAACATTGTTAAATGTTATTTTAGACAGCGACCTTTCGAGTGCACGTAATTTCGGAGAGGCAAATGATATCTTACTCCAGTCGTTTCTTTTCTGTAACTGAGCCTACTAATTGGACAAATGAAATAATGAATGACTTTTTAAAGGAGCAGGAGGGGAATGATACAATATCTCAGGAGGTCTCTTTGGCATGTTGCAGGTACATATCTTTGAAAAATCAAGTTTAATGTCGAATTGGGAAACAAAAAACCAAAACAAAACAAAACAAAACAAAAAAACATATTCCAGCCTGCCAGCGAAACAGAAATTATTTTGGAGAAATGATTAGCACCTTCAACAATAATTTCAACTTTATCGTGTGCATTTTTAGTAATCTTTTCATCAGGTTGTAAGACTTCATTCATCTTTGTTAAATGTATCTTGGTAGTTATCGTGCCCTGTTTTCTCTTCTAAAGGCGCAAGCTGCAATTCTCTGATCAATGTTGCCGTAACTTTCATGAAAATTATCTGCACATTTTTTTTCTTTAGATTTGGATTTATTCTTCTTAGTCTTTCACATTCATATTGCTGAAATTATACCGTATTGAACGAATAATGACTTTGATTAATTTCAACATCTAAGGTATTATATCAAAGAAACGAATCAACATCTACTCTTAAAAATCGCATATTTTGACTCTTCCGGTTATTATGCCTGGAAAAAAAGAGAAATACTGCATAATATTCATAATCCTAGCCCAAGATCATATTTGCCCCGACAGTTACCTCGGGATAATCTACATAGAGAAGGATACCAGCAACCGATGAAAAGAATCGTATTATTGACAAGAAGATGGATTTAAACTTTGCAATGTGGACTGCACGTGTATCACAGTTGGCTTAAGGGTGTGAAGAATGGAGGTTGTGACATGAGAGCACAATCACTGCAAAGTGCCTAGCCCAACCTAACATGTTTGCTAAAAAGTTAGATAAGTTTGTTTGTTTGTTTGTCTGTTTGTTTTTAGCAAGAGCCACTATAATAGAGCAGGAGTATGAGATCAACTTTGCTAACATGAAAATTTCCTTCTACTTTGAAATTTACAAATGAAGGCGGAAAAGAGCCCATCCGAAAAAAAAGCTTCAAAGTTTAGCGCGAAACGCTATCGGTGAGACAAAATAAAAGAGACAAAATGTCCTCACTTTATTTTTATTTGCCGATACGGCGAAATGTAAATTTTGCCAACATGAGATTTGTCCGCACATTTACCAATCAGAGGCGTTTAATGGGAATCAGCTTCACCCCTCCCTTTGCAACGCCCCTTGAGAGCATGCCCACCTGGTTGGAGGGGCGGAAAATAACTGTAATCAGATGGACATAAACTAAATTTTGAAATGTGACGGAAGTTGATTTAGACGACCTTACCATTGTGTTTGAAAGAATGCTGAAAGAATGCACTGGCATATGGACATCTGCTGTCATCCTCAATAACTGGAATGCCTTTTGAGTCACATCTAACAAATACTCAAATTAAATTTACAAATTTTTGAAGGGGCTCTAGGGGACTATAGTGGGTCCTATATTGTCTTTGCAAGTATGAATGATGAAATCTATACAGACCAGTGGTATTCCACGTAATATCAGCAACAGCAGTTAGCAGGGAGCAAGCAGTTGTACTTTTTTTTAATACGATAATAATTTCTGTCTATGTCACGTTGAATAGAAAAATATTTTAAAAATTTTCCCCAAAATGTATAGAATGACAGGGACATTCTCATGACCATTTTTGTTGAAAACTTTTTTTTCCATAATGTTTTTATTAGAGATTTCATTCTAAATAAACATCAATACATCCATATAAATCAATATAAGCAAAATAATATAATACAAGTCTTCATTTTGTTTCCATAGCATATTTTCTTAGAAAAGACATCAGTTAATGAGCAAAACAATGAGGAATGAAACCCCTTATATATACACATATATGAAAAAAAAAAAACGATATGAAAAAGTACTTCCCTCCCCCACATCTTTGAAAAAATGTGTCTGCAGACCTGTAGCTCCCGACCCCTCCCCCCTCTCTCTCTCTCTCTTTTATTTTTTATTTTATTTGTTTGTGTGTGTGTGTTATCTTCCTGAAACATAACGTTGCAGTTTGATGGTACAAATCTATTAATACAGGCTTTTCTGGGCGAAACATTTTTCTTTTCTTCAGTGTGTAACTTTCTTCCAGTCTCCGGAAGGGGGAAGGGGGGGGGGGGGAGGGGAGGTGGACGTCATTCAACAAAATGAAAACGAAAATCCATATCCGTCACAAGAGTTGTACCCACGGTATCATGTGTTCAGAATAACATCCGTCTGTTAAATGGGCCATCGAGACCAAGATCGCTTCGAATACCCATGAACTAGGTCATGAACACTCCAGATCCTCCGGCAATCAGGGCTTTCTCTATAGGAGTATCCAAGGAGCTTCAACATGGTAAGCGATATGTGCCCTTTCCACCAACCCCCATCTCCGGATGAAATTTCACTTACTCCCAGTCACATGTGCGTAGTAATATTCCATTTGTTGTTGGGCATTCTTTGTATTTTATTGGTGTCTTTTTTGTATTTTATTACAGAAATTACATGCACTTGAACAGATTCAATTATATACTGCATTAATGTTAATGCATCAACAAAGATATCAGATATTGTTTAATGTGTGTACGCAACGTGGGGGGGGGGGGGGGGTGTACCCCGACTCCCAACACCTGCTTCGCCAGTATGCAGTTCCGGTTCCGGTTTGAATACCAATCGTCAACCCTCCCCAAACCAAACCAGATACAACAGTATTGTAGGAGGGAGTATTTGGTTTCTGACAAAGTAGAAAGATGAGAGATCTTGTTGAGAGGATCCTCTCGTTTCGAAAAGAAATACCAATACATTTTATCAATGTATAGATGAACATAATGAAATTTGTAAGCGGGTTGTGGCCCATTTCCCCCTACGCTACTTAAAGTTCCGGTGTAAGTTATCCTAGTCGTCAACCCCAACTCAAGATGGATACAAAAGTATTGTAGGAGGGTTTATTTGATATCGGACAAAGTGGACAGATGAGAGATTTTGTTGAGGGCGACCAGATCGTTTCAAGCAAAAGAAATACAGGCTATAGATACAGACGACCTTCTCTCGATGACAAATGAAACCAGGTCCAGAGGTCATGTACTTTCATCCAGTCTAAGATATCTCAATGAGTAGGGAAGAACTATGCTCCTGTTACATCCCTGAAGATTGCTTCTAAAAGGCACCAACTTCTTTTAAAGATGTTGCATTGGTGGGATCAAGCTGTAGAAATATAGGCCTGCAGGCTGTAGTATTCAGCCGGAACTAAGGGTCTGATATTGCGTCATCAGAAATATCATTATCGGTTGACGTCTCCACTTGGCCTGCTCTTAATGAACAAAAAATGAAATAATAAGTAATTTACTTAAGTGTTCCATTTGCACCTATCTCCTTATAAACTACAACCTCATGTTCAAACGGTAGGACTATGGGTTACAGTTGTGGGCCGGTTGTCGAGTTGTTTCTAATGGCAGAAGTAAAGCATTCTCTTTCTGTGAAAAATTGTCCAGATATAGCCAACAATTCTTTTAAGAAGAATGTTTAAGGCATTTATGTCACGCATCTCAGATGTTACGGAAGAGGATAAATAAGTTTCAGATAATTGCTTGCGATAATCGTTTTTCAAGAGACACACTTGGTGAAAAGGAAATAATCATATTCCTTATACATTAACACAGAGAGGTCGATGGTATTATATTTTTCTAGGGAGTAACCAAAACTTTGCGACAAGAATAAAAAAGGGGGGTCCTAAGCTAAAAAAATTGGTGAGAGAGTCATTTGGACATAAGATTTTATGGGGGGGGGGACATACACCAAAAATTTGCTGAGAGGCAGAAGGAAAGATTCTCAGCTTAAAATTTCGAGGGACATACCCTATTGTGTCCACACCCTTAAAGTTTTGGGGACAAATCCCCATGTCTCCCCTTGATTGACGCCCATGCATCAAGAGCTTCAATTAATGCACTCACTACATACGTGTTTTGATGACGTTTAGGTCGGAATATTGAAAATAGTCAAGAAATTATTCGTTTATCATAATATGATCATAATATGATAATATTATGATCATATTATGATAAACCTTCCAAATCCCAATGATAATATGATAAACCTATATTATAGGTCTCAGTAATATTCCAGTTAATATGCCATCATGAATACATTGTACTATCTATATGTACAGCCAACCTTCCAAATCCCAAATGTTTTGTTTGTTTGTTGTTGTTGTTGTTGTTGTTGTTTGTTGTTTTTTCCTTGTTTTTTTTTTCAGTTTTGACTGAAATGCTGACGAAGGAAGAATCTGCACACAGGGCGATTTTCTTCAATTTTTTACTGACCAGACTTACAGCTGTCATTTTTAAATCGAACTTATTCCTTTTTGGAAAATAGAACGCCATTTAAAAAAATTTCAAGCGATTCCTCGGAGAGTTTATACTGAGGTCAAGAATTGGGAAAACTGATCAGTGAGAGTTAAATCCGAGAGGTGAGAAATGGTGAAACGGATGAATGGCGTTCTTTCAACACATTTCGCTTAGTTGCCTCAGAAGAATCCTGCAGCAGAAAAGCACACCTGGGACTATGGGACTGGGTGGTATGTGGGGCATAATTCAGTCACCTTTCTCATGAAACTCTGGTCAAGTCGGGTACTCAATTTTAAAGAAGATTTTGAAAAGGTCTTTATAGAAGATATGTTGCGATTATAGTGTCTTATACACTGACTATTCTTAGTCAAATGATTTGTGATCACCCCCCCCCTTTTTTTTTACTTTCTCACAAGGTATCCCTCAAATCCTCCAACAACCATTTGTATTACAATTTCGTCATTGTGCATCTTCCCTAAATACCGCTTTTTATTCATTTTTATGTTTTTCTTTCTTTTCATTCTCTCTCTAACTTCTCTTGCTTGCTATCTTTCATCTCTGTCTTTTTCCACCTCCCCTCTTCCTCTCTCTCTCTCTCTCTCTCCCTCTTCCTCCTCTTCATCACTCTCCCTCTTAATCGAGACATCATCATCATCGAGACGCTCCTCCACCCTTTGATGGCATCTTGATCCTCTTCCTCTCTCCCCTCTTTTTATCATTCCCGCGTACTATCCTTTCCCTCTATTCCCCCCTCTCTCTCCCTCCATCCTCCCTCTATCTCTCCCTCTCTCCTTCTTTCTCCCTCTCAATCGAGACATCATCCTTAAGATGCTCTGCCACCCCTTGATGCCATCCTGATCCTCTTCGTTTCCTCCTCGGCAAGGGGCGGTTACAGGAAAATAAAGCAAATCGGATGTCATCGCAACAGGAATTATTTATTTGTAAATACTCCGAGATGCCTTTACAAATCAAATTTTAGACAAGTCAGAGTATGGATATGAATATAGGCGGGTACTTCACACCATAACGGGCCCGTACAAAAAATCAATTTAAAAAATGCAAAATTTAAAATGTCATTTAGCCAAAATGTATACTCTGGCATGATGACATCATAAGGAGCGTTAATTATTGATATCCCCCCCCCCCCCCTCTCTTTCTCTCTCTCTCTCTCTCTCTCTGATCATTACACTTTGGGTAGATAGGCCTACTGCTAAAAGGCACTCCGTTGGCCAATGAACTCAAACCATGATAATACATTACATATATGTATATTTTTGTGTATTTGACGTGATAAATAAATAGGATGCTTAAGATTTACTGATTGAGATGTGTTCTGATCTCGCTTTTCCAGACCTTTCACAATTCCAGGCGCCGAAATGTGTATGAAAAAGCTTCAACATCATGTTGCGACAGATGCAGCAATATTTTTTTTTTTCAGGTAAAATGGAAGGAATTTTGTGAATACAGATGGACATCTTAAAAGACCACAATTTCAATATTTACTCAAACTGCCCCGAGTGCGCTCCTTAGTTATTACAGGATAGAACCGGCTTTCATGCGGGTTCAACTCTTGCTTTGTGAAATGAGCCTTGTGTTTGACATGCTTCCCCCGGAGGTAGGTATGCTGGTAGAAACTGTCCGCCAATATTTGGGATGTTTGAGGATAATGGCATAATGAGTGTGGATTAGGAGCGAAGTGAGGAGAACGAGCTGCAAGTGGGATGGGCGGGGTCACATTTTTAAATGGTGGGGTCAGCGGATGGGAAAACTCTTTAATTTCGAATTAACATGATTGATAACTTTCCGCCAATGTTTGGGATATTTGAGGATAATGATAATGATAGCGGGTGTGGATTTGGAATCATGTAAGTTAAACGAACTGCAAGTTGGATGGACTGGATGATATCTTTAAATCGAAGGGTCTCCTGTTCGGAAAGTTCTTTCGGAAAGAACTTTCAAATTAAAATTCGTTTTCATAAGTCTAATGATCTCTGTCGTTCCTCTTTTTATTCTTTACATAAAATTCAGTAGTTTCCTATCAAAGCCTCTGCAATTTTCATTCCGTCAACCGATCAGCCCCATCCGAAAAATATTTTTTATTTGAAACGCATCAATTATTATTTTAGAGTGACTGAACTTTTTTTTGTGCATCATAACAACTTTATAAACGCCATGAACCCAATGTTGGGCTTTATTTCTATATTCTATATGCACAATGAGTCTTTTAGAATACTTCACGAAATGACAATACAAAATCACATGTTTGGTAATCCATATGCGTCATTCGTCATGGCTTGTAGCCAAACCAAAAAAAAAAATGGAAATCTTCTTTTACATATCATTTCTTCTTTATGAAATGAGAGGGAACAATCTTTGCTGCAATTCATATAAATTTATTTGTCCATTCAGTGGATGAAACAATCCAACATCAAGAGCTACTTCCTATACGGCACAGTAGAGGTCCGACTCTTTTTAACTATATGGCTGTCTAATACAGCCAAAAGACTTGCTTAATTTGATGATGATTTCCAAAAAATCATTTGAAGGAAAAATGTAAATCAATCAGTCTTACAGAGCAAAGTTTCTGAATAATAATTGGTGTAGGAGTTTTTAGAATAAACCTTTGTTGAATGATGGAAAGTGTCATTAATCGAACTAGAAACCTATTCGTCCTAATATCACATAAGGGTTCCGGTATATCTTGACCAAAAGAAATGATGGTATTTCTCATATATGTAACTCAATCATCTCGCATTAGTTATTGTTTGATTTCGGACGCAACCGAGCGTGTTTGTAAATATTGCCGTGCGAACTTTGGAGCGGAGGAGAGAGAAAGGGTCGCGGATTAGGAAAGGAATCGAAAGTATCTCGCCAACTCCCGGTCGTATTGTCATCACTAATTTGGCGGCGGTTTTGAGTTACGATATGATTCCAACAGATGAATCCTGTCCTCTGTCTGAGGGCGAGCTCGACTCGAAGACGAGGAGGATGAGGGGATGAGGGATGATGACGACTGATATCAAGGCATCTTCTTCTCCATTCAACCAAGGAGCTATATAAGATTCTTTAGATCAACACACTTATTGCAAGTGTATTTCATACGCAAATACTGTAGGTGACCGGCGTGTCATCGTGTTAACACAAGCCAAAAGCACCACTTACTTTTCACTTCGGTGTTCAGTCTACACTCCATGGCCAACAGTACGATGAATATAACTGTTGATAATACACACGCCAGAAAAGAGTAGAATATAATGTCTGATATAATGTAAAAAGCAGAATGTGTTTACTTTTTAAAGGTCGGCTCATAAAATAAATTATAAGGATCTTATGTATTTCATCACAGCACAATTAACGGCGGCCAAATACATGGTTGGGTAAAGGGTGCAAGCATGCCCCCATTTGACCTGATTGACACCCGACTCTGTTCTCCAGCAGCATGATACCCGATAAAAGTGTTACACGACCCTTTAGGCATGTTATGACGGGGGATCACCGCAGCTACGGAATGCTTGGGGTTTTAGTCCCGCCACGAACAGCTTTTAAATAGCCCCCTATCAACCGACCCCGCCCCTACCCCAAAGCAGTGGCGTATCCAGCGCAAGTGTGAACCCGGTGGACAACCATCTGAATGGCTTACAAGTAAAATCAGTATGAAAGTGACAATTTTTCTGCTTCCCCCTTGTTTATTTAGTTCTGGACACACCACCATCTCGACAGTGGGGAAAGTCTTACGTCATTGCAGTAGCCACGGGGGGGGGGGGGGGGATGGGGGGACACGAGCTTCTCCCTCTCTCGATATGATACTGATAGCGAAAAAGGGAGGAAGAGGGGAAAAACGAAAGAGAGAGAAAGAGGAAAACAGAACAAGAGAAAGGGATAGACGGGGAAAGCGGACGTGAAAAAGAAGACGCTACGACCTTCTCCAAATCGCCCTCCAAGCACAAAACCTAACTGACACTTTTATCAAAATGCGCGACGTCTTTAGAGAAAACTAGCCTATGTGCCTCCTGGCTGTGTCATTAGGAACTACTGTAGTGCACGAGCCCCATAGAGCTTCGCTAGTCTGATATTCAGACCTCTCTACATGTTTCAATTGACCAGCTACGGTTTGTGCTTGCAAACTATCGCCCTTTCCACCGAGAAAGACTAACGCCCACTCCCAATTAATACTGGCACCCCTTCAATTTTTAAAACCAGGTTACGCCATATTGTTCATACTTAAGAAGTCATGAAGGGGAAGAGGTTAAGGTCACCAGGGATGATCTTTCTCTCGTAAGTTATGAAGTTTGATGAATGTTATAACTATCACGTGACCAGAGTGATGTGTTGGAGGAGATCATCTCCGATTAATGAGAATTTGTTTCGAGATGGAGAGATCTTCACCCTCGCCCTCATCCACCCAAACTTTCTCATTGTATTTTTGCGCTATCATCATATCTCATAATTATAAAATCTGATGATAATGAAATTAATATCTTGTAATTTTTACCAAATTTTGGTTTCTTTCTAGGGATGCGGGGCCCCGTTCCATTTCCACCGAATCCTCCATTTTCTTTTTTCCAGTCGCTTTCAAGATCAAGATTTCATTTTCCAACTAAATATCTATATTTCACTTTCCAACCTAAAAGAATTCGACAGAGAATTAATTTCGTTAATGTAAAAATATTGAAGATATAGGTTGGCAGAAGATTTCCAACAGATTTGCAAAAGCAAAATCTATAACAACAACAAAAAGCAAAAGCACAAGCAAACAGACAACGAGTAAACGAAATGATTAAAAAGTTTTTAAATAGTCTAATTCTCCGACGTGACATGAGGATTTCGAAATTGCCGAAATGAATAATGAAATATCCGCATGAAGAAAGAAAGTCTTCAATTTGTTTGCCAAAAGGCAAATACACATTTTCCGAAAAAAAGTTGTAGATTTTAAAATGAGGGGATCACATTGCCCTGAAACGTTGCTCCTTGCCTAACATTTGGTTATAGCGAGGAGGTATAGAAAGGTTGCACCATACGATGAAGACTTCCCTTCAAAGTGAAAATACAGGTATACCATTGGCATGATAACGTTAAAAATACTTCAAAACCGACACGTCGCAATTCTGTGGTTTATGGAAGTTGATCCGCATTGCATCCAATATTGCTGACGAGATATTGCCTGGTGATGACTGGTAGAAAGAGATACCTCATATCAAGATTACACTCCCTAATATTGTGTCAATGGAGGATGAAACACCTACGTGTGTTGCCATGGTGATGAAATTGTAGAACTTTCTGCAAGGAAAATACTCAACAAAAAGAATCAATTTAATATTACTTCAGTATATATCATTACTAATATTCAGGAAATAAAATGTTTCAATATGGCATTTCGAGTTTTATGCACCCCCTCCCCCCCCCCCCCCCCCCCCAAAAAAAAGGAGAAAGATGAAAAAAAATCAATATAAATGGCAATGTTTCATGATCGGGTAAATATACTGCATACATATTTGCATAGAAGAGAGGCTTGATATTGCAATTAAGCCTTGCGATAGTGATAATTCTAAGAATGAAGTTCATTTTCATGACTCTCATGATGCGTTAAATTCTGAATGAAAAATAATGATTTCATATTTCTGTGAAGGCCTTTCAACGCGTAAAACAAACAGATTTGCTAAGATACATTTTTCATAAATTTGTCTTTTAATTCTCAAATCGGGAATTATATACATATACTTCATTAATAATAACTCAAAATGCAAACGCATGTTTAATGGAAAGCTTACAAATTGCTTTTCAATTTATTTATCTGTATATTCATTTTCACAACATGGTATCCATGGAAATAGCTTCAAATCGTTCTAAATAGAAGACAGAACTCGATTCTGCATGTACCACACGTTGACATTGCGAGTGATTCTTTGGACGAGCGATAGCAGTGACAAATGATGTCCAATTAATGTCGTTTAAAATGAGCTATATGTCGGCATGCCTGAACAAAAATATGTGGATAACAATTCTTGTCATACCGTTGTGTGCACGGTATTTTGTAAAGCATGTATCCACTATGAGTGAAGGTATTTATTAGGTATGATGAGGAGGATAATGTTTGCTTAGAATTTAAAGGAAATAGAATAAAATGTCAAAAATGATATTATAAGTTCCAGTAACAAATTTCAATAATCATCAAAATACGTGTAATATGATAAATACTAGTATAATGTCTATTATACACGAACATTACACATCGAAGTGTAACTTTTCACTTTGCTTTCTAACAGTGTCCTGATTTTTTTATCCAGACTTTGTATCTTTAGAAAACTAATAGGAAAACAGCCACTTTTTAGTTTGTTTATTTCATCTGTCAAAACATATCAAAATGGAAATACCGGAACTGGCAAATACCATTTTAAGGGAAAGGAAATAAACTATAGAAACAATGCATAATCAGGGATGCATTTCAAAATCGATTCAAATTCACAAGAAATACAAACAAGTGCAAAAGCCTTTAAAGATAATCAAACCCATTTTCATAATCCCAAAGTATAATGTTTTGTATTATTTGACTTAAAAAATAAGCTCATGCCAACGTTTGGTTTGCAAAGTTTGATGTAAGCAACGTTTTCCTTTTACAATAGCAAAAAAGGGATCAAAGGCGGCGTTTCAGTACACGATCTCTAATTTTTTATCCTGCTTCGTGGGGGAATAATATATCCCCGTTCTCAATGTGTACTCCCTTATTCTGGATCCAGCTGAATTCTATAAAGTCTGAAGTAGGTTGATCTACCCCAGGTATCTCTTTCTAGAGATGAGTTTATATATTCTAGACTCAGTATAACTCAAGTTCACTGAAAGCAGCAAAGACCCATATCGCCTCGTGGACTTGCTTAATCTAAGATGTCATGATAATCGTATATAACGAAAGTAGTGGCATAATGAAACCCTTCTCACATTTGCATAGCAAATTGTCGATGTAGCTCGGCATAGGTCGCAGAAAACCTCGGCATAGCTCCTGGTAACTCGTGTTGAACGAGATATACCCGTCTGTCTGTTGCGGAACTCTTACAGTAATGAAACATCAATTGCTGGGGACTTATCGGCACTTTCAGCTTAGCAAAGAGTGACAGGGACTTAACTCCTGCGCAAAATGTATTTCTATAGGAGATGCATGCCCAAGAAGTCATTGGCAGGGCAACTAGATTAATTTTATCCCCGATCAGCGGGAAATAAATGTTAAGCAATGGGTAACCGCGAATGTTCGTCATGAATTCGAACAGAAGTTTCACAACAATACAACGCCCCGCGGTGGACGTGGTGGAAGCCTAAGGACACTGGCGTAGCGCCATGATGATGAAAGGAGGCACTCCCCTTATCGAATCAATCAAGAAACACTTCGAGTAAGAGAATATCTAAGCCGGTAATGCCATCTGTAAATGCCCTTTGAGCGATTATAAATCCAGTTATGCCCCTGATGAGGGAATATACTTCCAAACATCTGTGGAGAGCATCACTCGTTTAGCTACCGATATTTACATTAGCAAGCAAAGCGTGGTGGTTTGTACGTCATCAATACTTAGCATTAATTTACTCGTAAAGAACACGCGTGACGTAGATTTATCTCATGGTTCACAGCAATTAAATCATCATCATTTATGAAACCAAGAAGTTTTTAACTTCTCATCTTATCATGGCAATCATTTTCTCTAAAGTATATACAATGATAAACTACGAAAATATTCGTTCAAAATATCCTGTATCCCACCCTGCAATACAAGATGTTAAGCAACGCCAGAAGCCAATAATTTTTAGGAATCAGTCCTCCACACTTAATCTTATAAATATCTAGAAATCTATGGGTTTTTTCGTTTTCATTGAAAAACTGTTACGCTATATAGAATGCTGATAATTCATATTTCTTTCTTAAAACCAAGCATTTGAAGAAACTTTCTAAATTACGTCGAAAGTTTGCGAACTTCGTTCCCGTGTCAATAATATGACAAAACTGAACTTATCTCATTACAGTCTTTATAGCTCTTTACTCTATATAGCTATCTTCCTAAGATTCATCATCACAATTTAGGTGTGTCATCCTTGAGGTCTTCCAGCACACATCGACAGTAGACGGGTAACGTACCGTCACGGACCCGCCATGAGAATGCTGACGTTTCGGCGCGCTCTGGAGCAGCCAGTCACCGAAAAATTTATCTCCCGCCATAAAACGCCTTATTTACGGTGATTGATCGCCTGCGCGTGGAAACGGGATTTCTTGTTATGTTAAGCTGCGCCAAAAATGCGCTAGGTACACAGTAATTGAAAAATTGGTCCCCAGACCGCTGTGTGTGATATGACTTAGTCCTGTCGGATGTAAGTATGCTTGGAATTAGAGCATATTAATCATTATAATGCTTGGAGAGGATGAAAGGTCACACGAGAAAGATGTAAGCATCAGAATGGATGGCACGTCACTAGATAGGTATATATTACGAGTGACGGCTGACATTCCGACCTCATCAACCATTCCTCGTGCGCATACAACACATACTTGAGGGCGACACAAAATAAAGGATGTAGATGCCTTGGAATGTTGTTCAGCAGTTTTTCATTTTTCATTTTGTTCATATTCTTTCTCAGAGAATAACTGAAATAATTCATTCTAATAAAAGCCTCTTATTTAGGCAGTATTTTCATCCAACTTATAGAATGATACATTTAGATTTCCAAACCAGTATTCTCAAGTCAAGGCAAAGATCAAAAAGCTCACGGGAATGGTTATGGCGCCATCACTTAACTTAGCTGAAACTTCCGTTTTGAAATAAAGGTGTCTGTTGATTGCGTATACTTATTCAGACAAGTTATCTTCAAATCAGTCACCTTTCGGTAGCTAATAATTAGGCAAAATTATCTTCTAAAAGAATACTGTCTCATTCTCCGAAGAAAAGTGTCAGCGGTACATTTTGACCAACTGAATATCTTGATAATCCCTTTCTCACTTTGTACATCATTCTCAAAGCTGCACTGTTTTTGTTTGCCTTGAAGTTCTTTTCCTCTTACTTCACTCAGTAACCACCCTTGGCAGAACTTTCCGCATTGTAGATGATTCAGTGCAATTGCTACGACCTGCCAAAGCAGCTTCCATGACCCCAGGTCACATCGAGAAGACCAACACCAGGTCGAGAACAGATCGAACAAAAGTTTACATTATCCCCTTGCGTCCAAGGTTTGGGGGATAGTCGGTCGAGTTTGAGCCAGTTGGGCAATGTGACTGCTCGTTCGACAAATCAAGAAGAATCATCGTGCATCGTCTCTCATCGCAGCAAATTACTGCTGAAGCTCTTCTCGGGATTTTCTCTCCTTTCCAAAATCCCCTTTCGCATCCTTGAGCTACCATCTTACCGGATCAAGGTGCGTCATTTTGTTCTTCTTCATCTTCTTCGTCTCCTTCGCTCCCTTTAGATATTTGTTGTCGGTATGCCAGGTATGCAGGCGGTGAGGTCGATTGGAAGCCAATGCTTATAATGCAATTAACATGATCCTGATGAGGGGTGGTGTACGATAGGGACTGAAGATGACGAGGAGCGACCTGGGAAGAAAGATGCTGGAAGGGGGGGGGGTGTTATGAACTAGTGGGGTCGGTACCAGATGAAGTTTGTACCCCCTTCTTCAGGATTTTGCGAGTAGATTGGACAAGATTTCCGACCATTCTTTTATCATGTCTCACGAAGATCTGTATACCCCCAAAGGAGTGTTGAATAGTAAGAATAGGCTAAAATCCCCTGCAGATTAAAAGACAAAAACTGTCCATACAGACCAATGAGCCCATGAGCCTGAATAAGATCTAACATTTGTCAGGGCGCTGAAAACAAAACTTCCCTGTAATTCTGTCTTCAGCTCACCTTCACTCTCTTTTTTTTTTTTTTTTTTTCTTTACTTTTGCTTTTCTTTACTAACGTGAACAAAAATCTGTTCTACTTTTCATCCCTGCCCCTTCAAGTAAAAGTCATCAGTGTACCTCCGTGCATTTCAAGATGGTACAACCATCCTAGATTACCCAACATAAATAATCGCCTTCCCACATTAGTGCGCCAATAATTTGTCGGAGGGATGTCACTTGCCTGGCTTGTCGGCCGGCGTAGCTTTCTGTCTCTTCATGCCAATGAGTACGGAATGCGTTCGCCAGATTTTTTAATTCCGTGATACCCCCGTCTGATCAAGTTTTATTGCGCTCGAATCGCGCGCGAATCAGATTCCCAACATTCTAAGCATCGTCTGCTCGTCATCCTTGGTACGCCTGGCACGTTCTTCCTGTTGCCATAGTGATGATGCGACACCTCTGTTTTGTCTTTCCGAGAGGTGTTTTTTGGACATCACTTCCGATCACGCTGCTAATTAGTGATTTTAACCACCAGCATGAAAGGGTAGCAACATGAGACTTGGAAATGATATTGACATTAAGTATTTGAGTGAAATATCAAAGGTCATAAAAATGTTCTCATTATGTGCTCATTGATCACTTCGATGTCGTAATGTGAAGAGATCTTTCTGGCATTGTGTGTCAAAGGAACATCATTATTATCATGTAGAAAGAAGTATTTCGAAATTTATTGAGTTAAGTTCTTTTCAGCTCTGAATGTTCTCGAAAAGGGAATACACTGATCTATTTTGAAAGTTATATACTTATTTATTTTTCAAATTAGATAAGGAAAGTCAAAATTACGCTGCACCGTGTTCGTTCGAACCCGCACAGAAATCCCATTAAAATGTTTGTCTAATGTAGAGCTACTATACATCACATTAATCAGAACAGGAGATTATAAATTGCATGGAATTCTTTCAGACTACCACGAGTCTACATCTCTATAAAAATGACCATTGCTAGCTACCAAAAATGGTCAACAATATTGATGCTGATGCTGTAACAGATTTCTCTGAGCCGAGATTTAATGTTTGGTCGTCTACGCTTGATGTGGGGATGACTTAGATTAATGGCTGCAAATGGCTAGGTTGGGTCAGGCCTGTCTTGTTAGACCTGTAACAGCAATCGTTCGTATTCATCACAAAATGGATCATAGGCAGGACTATGCAGGAAAAGATCTGAGGGAGGGGGCACGGGATATTCTGCTGACCTTAATCCCAAACCTTTCTGGAAATGCCACTGGGTTGTAACGAGACTCCACGTGGAACTCTTAAGTATTGCATTTAAGAAAGGAAAGAATGGAACCAACGTCATTTGCATGACGAATGCTGACACGAGAAGGATACTTTCCGTTTCCCTCCAAATGGTGGAAATTTAAAGGGAAGGGGATAGGAGAACATTCAATAAACACAAGATATAGTCACGCGAGTTTAAAGATGGCAATTCTGAAAACCGTTTCTGCGTTCTACGTGTTCCACGACGTATTTCATAATTTTCGATAACAAAGTTATTAAAGTCGTTTTTCAAGGGGATTAACTCAAAGAAGCCTATATTTTTTCAGTTTATATTAAGGGGCTATTCTACCTCAAAGACTATTACTTTTATATTCAAGTCTTCAGACTACAATTCATTCCAAAGAGATTTCCCAGCCAATACGAGAATAAGCGATAAAAGATAATTGAACATATGATATAGATTCTGACATGTCTGAGGAACATTTTTAGAAGAGTTGAAAATATACCTGTACTCACCGCGTGCCTTTAATGGCACTTTTGTCCTTATGAATCCTTTACCATTCGTTAAATGTGGACCTCTCGCGGTAAGGCGCCCTTGCTGTGCCTTGCCCCACGTATGACCGCAACCTGAGGCATTCCGTGGCGTTTTTTCAATTCTCTCTCCGCCAGGTATAGAGCGTGTTTATTCTCCGTCGCAGCGTGCATGGCAAGGACAGAGGGAGCCGAGGTATATAAGACGTGCTAATATCATCAAGATTCCAAAGATGCCCTCCCTAAAAACACTCCTGGTTGCAAAGTTCATCTCCCTCTTACCTGCGCTGCGATCCTGATCCACCTGTTTGGATGCGCCACAGGATACAGGGACGGTTACGTGAGTCCCATGGATGTCCCGCGGAGAGTAATTAACACTTGATTTGAATGGCAACCCTTCTTTACTTCTTCTGAAGATAAAGCGATTAACGACGTGTCAGATTTGTTATTGTTCGAAGGATTGTGAGCGTACCCCCTGGTGATGGCAAAGATGCGGTTTTGGTTTATCTTTGGTAGATGTAAACATTTCGAAATGTGAACGGTTGCGATACGATAAAATTCAAATGCTAAGTTGCAATAAAAATGATTACAACGTTTGTCATGATGATGGTGATGATGAGCAATGGTGTAACAGCCGGGGTGAGGGGGCGGGGGGGGGGGGGGGGGCAGAGTGCCCCCCTGAAGGATTTCAGCGGGAAAATCCACCAAACCACCGGGAAAAAATGAAAGGAAGGGAAAGGAAGAAAAAAGGAAGGGAGAAAGGGAAAGAAAGTAGAAAAAAGGAAGAAAGAAGAAGAGAGAGGGAAAGAAAAGAGAGAAAGGGAAAAAAGAACAAAAGAAAAGGGAAGCAAAAGAGATGAGGAAGAATTTAGTACCAAACCCCCTGAGCTTCCGGGGGCTCCACTCCCTGGACCCCCGCAGGGGCTTTGCCTCTGGACCACCATCAGAGGCCCTAAGGCGGGCCCCTGGGCCCCACCCGCTACGGGCTTCACGACAAGCTACTCGCGGTGCGGGCTCACCCCGCCATGCCTGCATATTCTAGACTTAGTTACCGGGAAATTTTTAGCTCTGCCCCCCCCCCCGATAACAGGCAGAGAACGTAAGAAGAGCGGGAGCAGACAAGGAACAATTCAAAGAAACCTCGGAGCCTCCCTGCACCCTCCCCCCTAGGGAGCGCGCGAAGGGAAACTTCCCCCCCCCCTCCCTGCACCCTTCCCCTAGGGAGCGCGCTTCGCGCGCTCAGTAAGTGATTCGCACGCTTTGCGTGCTCACTACCGCCCCTAAAATGAAATCCTAGCTACCCAACTGATTCTAGACTGAATTACCGGGAAGTTTTTGGCTCTGCCCCCCCCCCCCCCCCGATAGCAGGCACCAGTTACGCCGCTGATGTTGAGGATGATGTTGGCCATGGTGCCGATAATAGATACAAAGAAGGAGAGCCGGAAGAAGAAGAAGAAGAAGAGGACGAAGAAGAAGAAGAAGAAGAAGAAGAAGAGGACGAAGAAGAAGAAGAAGAAGAAGAGGACGAAGAAGAAGAAGAAGAAGAAGAAGAAGAAGAAGAAGAAGAAGAAGAGAAAAGAGAAGAAAAAGAAAAAGAAAAAACATAAGGGAAGGAGAAGGTGAGGAAGAAGATGATGATAAAGATCTTTATTGAAGATGAGGGTAATCACAAAGAAGAGGAAGAGGACAGAGAAGAGGAACCAGAAGAGCAAGAAGAAAATAAGGACAAGGGTGGGAGGGGGGGAGGTGGAGGTGATGATAACAATGGTGCATGATTAATTTCGTATCAAGTTTGATATTGTTTGGAAATTATGTGGTTTGTAGGTACATTTTTAGCAGACATAAACGTCCCGAATGTGGAAGGTGTTAATTATGATAATAATGATAATGAAAATGATAATGATGATAGTAAAAATGGTTATGAAAAATAACAATAATGATAATGAGAATGGCGATGACGATGGTGAGAGTTAACAATGAGAATAAAGATGACATGTTTTCATAGTTATAAAGAACGGCATACTATAATATAATTATGTTCCTTAACTTTGTGTTTTTGTTTTGTAATTTGTTTGTTTGTTTATTTGTTGAAAATGGAAATAAATGAAATGAAATGAAAATGAAATGCAATGGTAATTTTTTAGTGACGAAACAATAAGAATTATTTACCACTGTGTCGAAGGTGATAAGCTACGTCCTGGTAAACCGATTCTCTTCACATTATCTACGGTAGATGTAGACTTTCTCTCTGCAAACAGTGCATATAAAGTATAATGATGATAACGAAGATGGTGTAGATGTAGGGATATGTCAGGAAATAATAAATATCATCATCTTCTTCTTCATCATCAACGAACAATAGAAACAGAGTAGAAGTGAAAATTTAAGAAGGAGAAAAAGCGAAAAAGGAATCAAAAACTTTAAATCATTTTATATCATTTTTCAAAGGGTGAAAATACCACAAATCTAAAAAAAAAAAACCACTGTGCATTCATCAATATACACAATATCCATCTAAGTATTCACAGTGAAACCATAGGAAATTTTATACAAATAAAATGAACAACAACAAAAAACACGGAGAGATCTTTAACAATGAACTAAAAAAAAAATATGTACGAACATAAACTTTGGATGTGGCCAAAATGGCGCATGCGCATACATCATGCAACGATTAAAATTTTGAAGAAAGGGTAAGCAGAGGACAAGACAGTATAGTTACTTTGAATTTTAATCAAGCACCCTCCACCGAGCTCTGATACAATTGTTGGAATGACATGGGCTGTTTCCTCCCAGGGGGTATGCTAGTTAACTACAAACAACAAGGCCACCACATCCATTAGCCCCAGCTCCCTGGCACTACCAGCACCCGCCGTTGTCATTCCAGACAGACAGGGAAATCACTGTCAATTTTCTCTTTAATTATGCCAACTTTGTAGCCCCAATATTTTGGCAGCACATGCTCGGGAAATGTAACAGTCAAGAGAATCAGTCGAAGCGCCCAGCTGGGAACGGGAGCGTGATTAAAATGTGTCACATACCTTTTCGCGCTTTCGAGAAGCTATACTGCTGCTGCATGAGGAGGAATAAGAACATAGGAGATATATAGGCCCTCTATTGGATCATCTCCTTTTATAGCAGTAATTCCATTCCGTTTGCATTTTGTACATCTGTTGCCGTTGAAGAAATCGTTAGTTACGTTACATACATGACATAAAAAATAATCATATATATTTAGTATAGCGCATAACACATTAGCATAATTGCATGTCTCTGTGCACTTTAAAGAATAAAGTTTTCGCAAGAAAAGGATGCACTGGGTTCATAATTCTGATATTTCAAATAGTAGTGAATAAAGGGGTTTTTTCAGTGTACTGATGAAGCTGTCATATGTCCCAGTAATTTTTAAATGTTCTGGCAACTTGTTTCCACAAAATAGTGGCTCTGTTTGAAATGACCTTACTCCACATGGCTTTTATACGATTGTACTTTTTAATGTTCTTTAAGATACCACAAACTCCTAAATTACAGAGCAAAGATTAATCATATAATGATAACATATATGGTACATGTAATATTCAGGATTATTAATGGCATAACGGCTGAACTTTACAAACCCGAATATTTCACCAGTGAAATAAACGTATGATTTTCGGAGTATACAAATAATATTCATATCAGTGATGCATCTTATAGTCTGCCATCTCCTAGTATCCGTTGTTTCTAATGCACGTGGTTTACTTCTCCAATGATCTGCCACCCCTGAAACGTAAATTTGAAACCCCTCACGGTTGGTGCTCATAGCCTGCCATGTACGCTTTGTACCACACAGATTCCTGGTAAGTGCGGACCATAGAGATCCTTTATATTATTGACATCTCTATGGTGCGGACTCAGTTTGTGCTCACATAGAAATAATAGGACTGATGGAGTCTGCATCACCAGTTGCCACATAGATGAAAAAATGACACTATCGAAGAGGCTAATTTTGGTTACTCATCATTTGGGATGTAAATCATTCTTTCACACCTAGCGACTGAAAATGGTTGCATAAGAGGCATGAGGGCAAAGACTGCAAAAAGCATGCTGTGAATACAATTCGGCACTCATTATTTTGTAATGACACTTTCTTCACTTGAAGGCTTTTCCAAATTGCATCGACTTTCCTTACTATATACAATTCACTGTATATACGTACACTGAGATTCTAAATTGGAATTGCATGCTATGAAGGACAATATGTCATAGGAAATGCTATATACATTAGTATCTTATCAAATACCTATACCCGACATGACTGTTCATATGGACCGAATGGCACTGAAAGCTAAGAGCCATGCTTTCACAGTCAAAAGGTTAAGCTAAGGCGGACGAATTACGCCAAACAGTTAAGCCTAGATTTTCTCGCGATCTCGCTAAATCAGAGTACGAACAATACCCCGAGTCGGTCAGCGAACCCAGCAATCCCGGTGTCGTTTTGGCACCGCAAACACATAGAATGAAGCACGATTACAAGACAAATATGCTCACTGTCCGACATGGTGAATTCCTGACACTATGTAAGAGGCTACTCCTGGTTACTTGTGAGTTGGTATAAAGCATTCTTTCACACCTAGCGACTGAAAATTGTAGCATAGAGGGATGAGGGCAAAAACATTGTCCCGACATCAGTAGCCTGTTAACATCATGTAAATATTACCATGATTATACCATTGATGTATGATACAGATCGTCTCGGAGAACAAATATGTAATATTTATCACCGTGTTGACCAAGGCTATGCATTTGTTGTAAATGTGTTTTTATTTCACCGTGCGTGATTGCAGACATACATGAAGCAGCGAATGTAAAGTGTTTTTGTTTTGTTTTTTACATGATTTAAGTTTTTTTCAGACTCTTCCATAGTCTGAATATTAATTCCTTTACAATTTATTATCATTTCCCTTGGAAACATTTCAATTTACACTCTTAAAAAAATGGTTGAATAATTTTTTTTATAAATCAGTACTGTGCTATGTTTGTTGGGTAAAACCTTTGTCCAATTTTGGGCACAATTTACCAAGTAATATATTAGATTTTACACATCGGTCATTATTTTATTTACACTTTTTGTACAGTATGGGTTAAGAAAATGTAATCAACTCTCTATATACATTTAGAGTGCACCCTCGGTCACTTCAAATTTAGATTCATATTAGTTTGAAAACATCAACATACTAAGACTTCTCGAAGACGTGGCTGTTTCTTTTCTCTTTCCAAAGGAGGGATATTAGGAATAGAGAATATAGCCAGTGGTATAAAAAGATGGATAAGCTTTTAATCTTCTTAGCTTCTAGAAATAGTGCCCTATCAAGTCAGCTCAGAAAAAAATAATAAAAACTTAGCACGATACCTTTGTTAACATTTGCGTCTCAGGCACGAAATATTCTGAAGTCGGGGATTTAGTCAGCCAAGGACCCCAAAATAGTGCTTAATGTGTATGAAGAGGAACGTAATCCTAACATATCACATTGCAGAAACATAAAAGAACATCACACATCTCAATCTAATAATTGTTGCATGTGAGACAGAGATACATGCTATGTCCTTGATGTATGTGGTATCAGCCAAGTTTTTCAATTCGTCTACCATGTTTACTGTCCACCCTGATTTTTAAATCTTATCTTATGTCATCTTATGTTATCTTACCTTCTCTTAGCTTATCTTATCTGAACTTATCTTGTTTTTATCTTAACTAAACTTATTTTATCTTATCCTATCCTATCTTTCCTCATATTTTGTATTTCATTTCAGTTACTTATCTCATTTTTATCTCATCTTTTATAAGAATAGTTTATTTTACATTAAAATATCTTAACTTATCGTTGCATATGTTTTTCTCTCCTCTTCTCTTTTATTCTCCACTCAGGTTTTATTTCATATTTCCTATTTTACCTTAACTCATTTTATCTTTCCTATCGTATATCATTTTACTTCCTATTATTCAATTTCCCATTACTTTATTCATTCTATTCTATCCTATCTAATCTTAACTTTTTTATCTACACTTATCTTATCTTAGCCTATAATTATCTTATACATTTCATTCCATCTTATTGCACTAAAACACAAAGTAATATTATTTTTTCATCCTAACTTAAAAGAACGGAAACAGCAAGATCATGATAGCAATG
Organism: Echinometra lucunter; assembly: GCA_029962745.1. NCBI lineage: Eukaryota > Metazoa > Echinodermata > Echinoidea > Camarodonta > Echinometridae > Echinometra > Echinometra lucunter. The sequence goes on along the minus strand of CM057152.1, from coordinate 1,312,348 downwards.
GTCTGGGATCAATGGTTTCAGTAATAAATGTTCAACTCTGACGTTTTGAGGAAAGCTGGAGAACAACACCCATATGCTTCAAATAGACTTACACTCTGTACATCTAAGCTATGGACAGACTTGTAGGACATGATATCTCCAAATTTTATTGTCCGAGAAAGGAAATTCTTTTTTGCCCAATTGATCGTGGGCCCGGCAGCCACTGAGCAGCGCCAGATCGACGTTGCTCTATTCTTTTCAATTCTTGAACGCCAAAGAAGGTAGCAGCAACTCCCATCTTTTAGCGTCTTTTGGTATGACGCGGCCGGGGTTCGAACCCGCGACCTCTCGATTGTGAGGCGGACGCTCTACCTACTGAGCCAACATATCAATACATCTCCTCCATTTCCGTGTTCGAAATATCCTCGATATTCTCATCACCGCTGCTGCGCCATGTACATAATCTACTCGTCTATAGTGATGTCATCATGATCATGTGTTGGTCGAGCAAACTAATCCATTTCATGTGCTCAGAGTCTGTGATTTCAGAATGAATAGAAGGTGCTACGGTTCGGTTAGTACCGGCGGGTAATTGACCAGGCCGCAAGCCAACAATTGATGTAAGTTTAAATCGGTCGTTTCCGGTTTAACAGAAATAATGAAGCCATTTAGAGTTAAAAGTCAATACATTTCCACTTAATGACCATGTTGACAAATTACTGACATCCTCTATACGTTTGTTTGTTTTACTTTTTTACATCTGGAGATCTAGTGTTGCTAAATTATACACGTTTTTTCTGTTGATATTGTTCACATTCAAGTGAAATTTATGTTATATGATATAATATATATGTGTGTGTGCGTGCGTGTGTGGGTGTGTTTGTGAGAGAGGGTGGGGAATGTGTGTGCGTGTGTGAATTTGTAGGTATGATAAATGTGATAGCGGTCCATGACTGGTCATTTTGCTAAAAATTTGTTCCGTTTTCTCCACTATATTATCATGACTACAAAGAGATGAAGAAAACCATTCTTATCTCCATGTGTTATACAACAACTCAACATGGTCTCGTAAATTTTAAATCCAGTTATCAAAGTCAAAATATTGATATGATACCCCTTATTAAAATTTATCTCATGATGACAGAAAAGGTGGAAATTAGTAATGACAATTGTGACAACCAATGGTGAATTTGGGTCTGAACGTCCAGACGAAACTGCATCATTTTGGCGGGCCTTACAAGTTTGTTAGAAAAAAGAGGGGAAAATCTAGCTAACAATAAAATCTAGCAAACAATAGGGGGGGGGGGGATTTGTGGGGCTGGAATTATTTTCCTGCAAGAAAATTATAATGATAATGGTGGCTTCAAAACAAAACTCTTTGGTTAGTCAGGCATGACTCTCATGGCGCTTTAAATACAAATACAAATACAAATGCAAATACAAAAACAAATACAAATACAAATACAAATACAAATACAAATACAAATACAAATACAAATACAAATACAAATGCAAATGCAAATGCAAATGCAAATGCAAATGCAAATGCAAATGCAAATGCAAATGCAAATGCAAATACAAATACAAATACAAATACAAATAAAAATACAAATACATATACAAATACAAATACATATACAAATACAAATACAAATATATATACACAAGGCGGTTTCTTTAAATCACAACCTTCTTTCTTCTTTCTTTTTTTTTTTCTGGGACTCAGTTGATTAAAACTTATACCTACCTTAGCTATATATGCCTCGATATATCACCATCAAAAATAATATTCTAAAAATCTACTGACGAGAGTTCGGTCTCGTTCTTATTTCTCGGAAATCGAAGAAGTCCTTATGATATCCTTCACATAAATTTACTCTCACCCTTTTTTCAAAAACAACAAGCCAAACATGAATCGTGCAATTTGAAAGGTTACAACTTTTAAAAAAAATCATTTTGTCGTCAAGCATACAGACCCAAATGACTTTGGCAGGCATAGTTATTCTCACCGTTCATTCATGTTGACATTGATGGTATAGTTTTCGGTGGAAGGCTTTCAGGCGGGGAAACATTAAACGAGGTGTCTTCGTTTTACATCAACATTCGGAAATATCTCACATCGCTGAGCGCCTTATGTGACATGGTGATATCGGATCTGGCGGGCTAACATGGAACTGTTTTTGTGGCATCATTAGAACGGTATCATCGCTTATTCCTGGCGCCGTGCTAAACATTGTCTGGAGATGAAATTGCTTATTTCGAGATCAACCTTTGAATCTAAGACAACAATACCTGCGTTCCTGTTGTCGAGCAGGTATTCACAAGAGATATTCTTCATTCTTCTGTTGTGGACTTTCAGTATCTAAATACATTTCAGTCTAGCCATCTCACGAGATCTCCTTGTGATAATTTTCTTTGTAATTCCAAATGTTTTCATCAGAAGGCATCAGTTTGCAACATTTTGTTTTACAACGTTATTATTTAAACTATACGATAATAAGATGGACCATCTTGTTTAATTTTGTCCTTTTAAACATTTTACTACACTGGATGTATTTGATCATATTTAACGGCGGAAGAGGGAGGGTGTTCTGGGGGTATAAAATATTACACCTTTAATTTTTTTTAGCTGTTCCGACTTTCTTTATACCAGCTTCTGAGCTCCAATCCCGGTAAGGGCAATCTTTGATCGGCTGCACTGTGGTAGATTTTTCTTCTTTAGTTTTTTTTTTTTTTTCGTTTTTGTTTTTGTTTTCTTTCCCAGACATAATCAACCTGCTCATTCCTAACGTACAAGCTTACACTTATTTCATGTGGCTCTGTCTATTTCTGTCGGATTTCTTCTTTTTCTGCTTCCTCGTCGTTGTCGTCGTTGTCATCTTCTTCTTTTCCTTCCTCCTCCTCTTCTTTTTCCTCTTCTTTCCTTCCTTCTTTTTTATTCTACCTCATACACTTCTGTTATTCTATTTCTTCTTACTTTCCTTTCTCCTTTCTTTCTTTCTTTCTTTCTTTCCTGCTATTTCTTAATCTTTTTCTTATGTTATTTACCACTTCTTTTCTTTTTCTTGTTCTTTTTCTTTTCCTCTATTTTCATCTCCTCGCCCCTATTTTTCTTTGTTTTCCTAGCTCTTTCTCCTCTTTGTTACCTTAATCTTATGAACCCCTTCACCTCTATCCCACGAGCTCCACACTGAGAGAGGAATCTACCAGGGGGAAAATGTCAGTAGCTGGTTGCTGGTATGCGGGCTATGCCCGGCACGGTATAGGTGACATAGACCCTGGTCCACACCGCCAACCAGCCCAATAAAACACGACAGGTGATGAGAGGGAGAGACAGAGACAGAGAGATAGTGGGTGTGGGCGTGTTAGTGTGTGATCTCGTGAAAGAGAAAGGGATTGAGAGAGAGAGAGAGAGAGAGAGAGAGAGAGAGAGAGAAGAGGAAGAGACAGAGACAGAGTGGGTGTGGGCGTATTTTGGGGCGCGCGTGTGTGTGTTGTGTGCGCGAAATAGAGAGAGAGAGAGAGGCAGAATAAAAAATGCAGCATGCTAGAGCTGAAAGAGAGGGAAAAGATCTGAGAGGGAGAGAAAATCAGGGAGAGAGAAAGAGTGACACACAGGGAGAGAGAGAGAGACTAAAATAGACAGAGGGAGAGACAGAGAGGGAGAATGAGAAAGAGAGAGCTGAGAGAGAGGGTGAAAGGGGCTGAGAGGGAAAGAAAATGTTAGAGAGAGAAAGAGAGAACATTAATAATCAATATATGCATTAAATTGACAGAAACATCAGACAAAAGTGATATAATGTTAGTACTGGACATTTTGCCGAATAAACTATCCTGCATACCCTATTAATGACTCACACATTATTGTACCACTTGTCTTGTCCTGCCAATTTTGTTCTTCTTTTATTTGAAAATCAGTCATTTTTTATTTTATTTTTCTTATTTGCATTTTGTGTGTGCGTGGGTGCGTGTGTGTGTGTTTCGTGTTAAGCGCATATATAGGGACATCTTGTAATGTGTTATTCGGTATAGAAGAATTGAGTATTATCATTACTTACTATTACCATTATTATAATAATTATTATTGTTGTCATCATCATCATCAGTAGTAGTAGTATTAGTAGTACTAAGTAGTAGTAGTTAGTAGTAGTAGTAGTAGTAGTAGTAGTAGTAGTAGTAGTAGTAGTAGTAGCAGTAGTAGTACGTAGTAGTAGTAGTAGTAGTAGTAGTAGTAGTAGTAGTAGTAGTAGTAGTAGTAGTAGTAGTAGTAGTAGTGTTGTTGTTGTTGTTGTTGAAAATGATTTGAATTGAAGTGAAGTGAGAGGGGAAAAGAAGAGCGAAAGAGAAAATGTAGAGATAGGGAGATATAATATGAAAATAATATTAAGAAGACGCAGAGAAGTTCGAAAAAAATAAGACATAAGCACATTATGAAGATACCTGAGAATGTGGATCTATGAGTGTAAGTGTGTGTAGATGAAACGGATGGACAGTCTATATAAAAGTAAAGTAAGTTTATTACAGAGGAAGAGAGAGAGAAAAAAAAAGTAAGAGAGAAAGTGAGTGAGAGAGAAGAGAGGGGAAAGAGGAGAAAGAGAGAACTATATAGACTGAGATGCATAAAGAAAAAAATAACAGTCAATGAAGGACAGTGCACGGGCGTTAGATTTGGCAGGGTTTGTAAGGACATAAGTTTGGATTTGGCAAGATAAAGGCTGTAATAATGAGTCATTTCGCATTGGTCCTTGAAAAGCGACAACAAGTTATCGGATCGAGGCCCTCTATAAAAACATAAGCGTCATAAAAATAATAATAATAGACATGAAATATTCTATCATTATGGTAAACAGAATAGGGAAATAGAAACTAATCAAACGACAAAAGACGAAATGCTTGGAATTCGTTCGTAAACATACGACGTAAATCGGAAAAAAAAAATCTCTAGAGCACTTATAGAAAGTGATACTATAGTGGGGTGTGTATTTTTAATACTTACTAGGATAACAGTTATCATAGTTTATTCTTTTTTAATTACGAATACGTAATGATCAACCTGATGTTAAAGGCAAAACAAAGGACATCATCTGTGTTGAATATTAAACTTCCATGCTCAGTGGTGGATCAGAGGTTTTGTAAAAGAGGGGGCTAAAATCTCAGATTTTTTTCAGGCTAGCAAAAAAGGGTCACATTTTGGGGTGTTTTTTTTGTCCTTCAAACACCCCTCCCCCCCCCCCAAAAAAAAAAAAAAAAAAGAGAGAAAAAAAAAAAAGAAAAGGTCACCATGAGGGGGCACAATGAATTTTACTTTGGTTTCAAAGGAGGGAGGACTCCCTATGCTTATGATGTTGTCTTTGTGTTTATAATAATAACAATAAGATTTGACAGAGAATGATAACATGACGAAGTAAATGCTCGTTCTGAAATCCTGGATTTACTAAGATTATTCCCGACATCCAAAATTGTCGAAGATTTAACTTTGATTTCTCACTAAGGAACACCTTAATTTTGAGTCTTACCTTGAGTGATTGACATGTGTATTAATACCAGAGGACAGGGCGTATCGAATTCCAAATTTAACCAAAAGCTTGTTAAGAGATTAATGGATTAAGATGTGGGGGCGTTTGGGGATGGATGTAAGTTTGCATGATGCGCTACATATATGTTTCGAAGTGGCTGTCTGTGAAGATGATTTGAGTATTTTGAATTACATTTGAAACAATACACCGTTTAATGCAAATTCTGAATTAACATAGTAGAATTTTCATTTCATAAAATCAGATCAAGAATTCGAGAGAAAGGTAAAATCCTATTGTTCTACTTGAGTTTAATATGCCTTTCAAATTTATTGATTTCTAAGATGTTGGTTACATGTCTTCAATTAATTGCAAAAAGAATCGAATTATTGAGTGAGCAAAAAAACACAACCATGGCAATGAAAGTTGGACTTTCAAAGAAACCGATGAACACGGCCCACTGGAAACTGAAGGGCAAAGGGATTAGCGAGTCTTAGCGTTGGTGTCAGCTAAGTCTCATTTTAAAAAATTGGTGAAAAAATTAATAAATGAATAAATGGACTAAGAAATGAATAAACAAATGAATGCATTGCTTAATCAATTAATTAATCAATTAATCAATCAATTAATTAATCTATACATTGATTAATTGATTAATTAATCAATTGATAGATTAATGAATTAATTAATTAATTAATGAATCAATCAATAAATGAATGAATAAATATGAATTACCTAGCAACAAATAAAAAAAAAACATGAAAAGAGAGAGAGAGAGAAGTCTAGGAACAGTTTCATGATTAAATGTGTGTTTTCTGATTATGGTGTTATGCTGAATTTCTGGCCCTTTCTAACAAATGAAACAAGATAAATCATATACATACATTTTTCATACCTTCTCGCGTAATTTTAATATCGCAGTGCTGAGCAATAGTGGACTATAAAGCGCAACACCCTTCTTACATGTCTTATGATAACTTCACTTTGATTATGCTAATGATAATGAATCATGAAATTCTCTTTTGTTGCTGTCAAATTTTTAACGCCCCTTCGAATCCATTGTTTTGTTTTATGCTTAATATCAGGATAGAAAGTGTATTTGTTACTAGGATATTGAGAGATCACCTTCATTGTGATTCGTGGTTTACAAATTAAAGAAGGAACAGGAGATGAATTAATTACAATTTTCATCCCCTGAGCGACTGATGTCGGGGTGCAGATCATACATGCTGAAATCACTCATGTCAAAACTCAATGTCGATGGTGATATATTATGCTAACCCATCGCTTCTAAGTTTAGCATAAGCACCTTATCATATTCGTATGGGGTTAATATGACTTGAGCTGAGGGTCGTCGCTAAATATTTTAAAGCTAGGGTCTAACAAATTTATCAAAATAAGTTTGTCCTCAGAAGCAAAGCAAATAATTGAAAACCAAAAGTGGATCTTAATGTCTGAAATAATTCCAGGGTTAAAACTAAAAAGGCCAATAACAGTTCAGGAAAAGAGAAACAATGGAGTTGATCTCAGTCTACAGTTTATTGATATAATCATAATAGTTATTCTTCTTCTTCTTCCTCTTCTTCTTCTTCTTCTTCTTCTTCTTCTTCTTCTTCTTCTTCTTCTTCTTCTTCTTCTTCTTCTTCTTCTTCTTCTTCTTCTTCTTCTTCTTTTTCTTCTTCTTCTTCTTCTTCTTCTTATTATTATTATCATTATTATTATTATTATCATCATCATCATCATCACTGTTATTATCATTATTGTTGTCATTATCACTGTAGTTGTTTTTGTTGTTGCAAGAAATGAAGTACCCTCACTGATCTTGCAAATTTCTTATAAGAAATTCTTATAAGAAAACATGTATCCAACAAACGGGGGAAATGGGGATAATGATGCGTGTTTAAATTTTGATATGAATTATTGCGAGTTGAATATCCCCCTCTACTCCCTTTATTGCGACCGGATACACTCCTATCTGTATGTCTCTTTAGCAGAAAGAGGTAAGCTATTATTATTTCTCGTCAGCTGCTTGTGTGTCATGCTATGCCCCTACTACGTAATACATGGCCTGCATGCTGTTTGTTGTTTTGAAATCATGTTTGTCGGTGTGAACATGAGTCCAACATAATGTTATGACAATACTAGCATGCATAGTCACCTAAGCCGTTAAATACATGTATATGCAGGGGCAGCACTATATCAGTTTAATTAGGGGTCGGACCACATTTGCCGAAAGGGTAAAATGTACGACGTGCCGACATTGAGAGTGAAATACTTATACTTTTTATTGTAAACAAACTGTCATAAAAATGTCAACAAAAAGTGCAGTCTGATCATATTTGTCTATTTAGAAGTTCTTATGAAGAATGGAAGTCCTTATCATTGATATTATTGTGACTATTCTGACAATTATCATTAATACTATCATCATAATTATCAGCATCGTCGTCGTCTTCGACGTCTTCGTCATCATATCCATCGCCACAACCATCACAGCCATCATTATCATCATCATCATCATCATCACTTGTATTACTTGTATTGCCTTTGTCCACTCTAAAATATAGGTTGGGTTAATACCCAAGTTCATTTTATTGGGGGGGGGGGAGGGGTGTCAACATCATAATTTACTGTCTCTTTCGGCCGAAATCCTATCAGAGCAACCGAGCCAGGTGTTTGGGAGAGATTGTATCATCTTCTTTCTCTTTAGACCTATATTCTCTCTCCCTCTCTCTCTCCCTCTCTCTCCCCTTATCTCCTTCTCGCTCTTCTTCTCTCTCCCTCTCTTCTCTCTCTTTCTATCTCTCTCCTTATCTCCTCTCTTTCTCATTCTCTCTCCCCCTCTATCTGTCTGTCTGTCTGTCTGTCTGTCTGTCTCTCTCTCTCTCTCTCTCTCTCTCTCTCTCTCTCTCTCTCTCTCTGATTTATTACATGATGAGGGACAGTTGCCCCTCCGTCTGCCTAGGTATTTTTTATTCATTCTATTCAGTTTGATATATTCTTTTCTTACTCTTGACATACACAGTCACAAAAACACAATCGTTTTATTCGTCCCACTCAGTCATAAGAAAACAAATTTCAACGATCTAAATTACATGTATGTTTTCCATTTTCGGTGAGTTTATTCTCAACCTTTTTCTCTCAATTCATGACTTTGCGATAATAATCATAATCGTACAGCAAAAATACCAACATCACACACTATAAGATGTTTATAGATGTCCATAACAACCCAAACTTCCGAAGCACTTTGAAATGCAAACTATATACATATCGAATGTCAAATAGAAAAGAAGAAAAATGAAAGCATCACAATTAATATACCGGAGTCTGAAAATCAAACACGTTGTCACTATCCATGACCCATTACGTTAAACTTCTGAAAGCATATAATTACAGAATACTGCTTCACATCAAAATCCAACCAAATTCGAGGTTATTAATTTCAGAGGGCAAGTATGATTGCGTCGTTCAACATCTTCAATATATTTTACAGAATGCGGACTTTTACGCTTACCTAATTAGGCAAAGAGGGATAGATAGTATAAGAGAAAAATATTCTTTATAATTCTATTCAGATCACAGCTGAAGTGTCGGTTCCAGAATAGGTTAAGTAGTGGAAGCGTATACTTACAAAATCCATATGTCGTGATTTATATAATATTTACATAATTAAAATGGAAGAAAATGTAGCCAGTTACGTCAAAACACACTGCTAGGCACACTCATATTTATTAACAGAATTATTGTCTGATGTACTGTATAGCATAGGCAATCATATTTGTTGAGACAGTAGTATTTTTATTGTTGCACATCTTTACGCGTCCATCTGGAGGCTGATAATTCATTGATAATATCAACTACGATCACCTCCCACTTTCATTTTTTAACCATTATTCAAAGATATTATTTATACAAAAGACATATCATTCGATGAAGCTTTGCTTGATCACACCCGTTCCATGACATCAATCTCCTAATGATTGTTACTAAAAAAAACATATTGCACTCTTTACTCAAGCATCGCTATATAAAAGCCCAAATCATGGCTGCACAAAAAATTGCGATCGAATGCAACTTGAAACAAATGACAGATTTCTCAAAATGGGCCAATCAGTGGCACCGTTTCTATAATTGTACAGAAAATGTTCAAAGAGCATTGCCTTCTGATTGGTTAAAATGAGGAGAGCTGAGTTATGTTCTAAAACTAGCCGTGTCAGATCTCAGCTTTTAGTCAACAGAGTTGATATACACACAGTATTGAGCAGCCATCTATTACAAAACATTTCGGAAATAATGAATCATCAAACACAACCATTCATGACTGTGATTTATACATGGTCATATCCTCATAAGAAATATCATCTGATCCCATTTCAGTCTAATTCGTATTATTAGATAAATAAAAAAAAGTTGATTTTCTTTCTATTCATGATAAATAAATCATTGAAGTAAAAATCGTCGTAGGCTCCTTGAAATGTAGCATAGTTCCAACACGGTTTACAAAATGAAAGAGACATGGAGATTGAAATTATTTGCAGCACTGTTCATATATTAGAAACTTTCAAGAATCAGCTGTCCAAAAATTGTAATTAAAAAAACCCGCCAGTTCCGCAGTTGCAATCCTGCAGATGTCCACAAGTAATAACGATATTGGCTCAGACATAAAGTGGACATATTAAAGAACATATCAATGTGGACATATAAAATAAAGTGGACATATTAGAACATGAACATTGACTGTAGAATTTACAGTCAAATTTCAATTGTAAATGCTATTCCCGTTCTAAACTTTCAAACAATGAAATATCACCCGAAAAAACTACATATTATCATCAAATGTTTTAAGTTGCACAAGACTAAACAAAATTTCAGTTATAGTTTTTGAGAGAGACTGAATATCTTTTTTTCCCCACATTTATTCGTTACTGAAAGCACTCCGAAATAGTATATTCCGGCAGAGCAATAACGGCTTACAAAAATGAATAGCAAAATGAAGCTGTTTTATTCATGGATAATACAGTAATAATCACGACGATATTTGAATTTGCTATACAAAGAAGACTCACTGAATTTTTTGTTTGTTTTTTTTTTCTTCAAAGATTATAGTGTAGCCGGAAATTGCAAAAAGTTAATATCCTAAATTTCATATCACATTAAAATCAAATTCTGTATCATTATCTTGCAAAAAAAAAAAAAAAAAAACATAATCCATGCCAGATTCAAGCTAAATATATTCCGTGGTTTTGTGATTTTGTGCTTTTTTCTTTGAAAAATCACATTTTCATTTTTTTTTCGGAACAACAAACTGATTATTACGTACTGCGTACTCTCATTTAAGTTCCATCTTACAATGGTCTATGTACAGTTTTGTAAGCCTACAAAATATTGTTGACGTAAAAGTTTATTTTCATCTTAGTTGAAAAGGATCAAGATTCACACCACGCTGCTATAAGATGTCCTTTTCACTTTAAATAGAGAATTCAAGAATATAGATTAAAAGTTAATTTACATCCTTATCACTGTCATTGTCTATATTTACAGTAATTTTGAAATGCCTATACCCCATTCCCCTGGAAATGATCATACTTTGCGTCATTATCTTCATTGTAACATTTGCAGTTGTTTTTAAAATGAATTCTCATATGAATAATTTGCATTATTTTTCGGTTAATATGGGAAAGAAAGTTTCAGTCGTGACTTGACCAACCAAACATCGGCTCAATTGCAAGAAAATGCTCCGACGTCCGACTTTCGCAGAGACTTGCACTATTGATAAAATGAACCGCAATCAGATTTGCACACCATGTACATCATGCCATATCAGATCGGGATTAAGCGGCACTTTTCCGACTGTGTAAGCCTACTTCTTGAAGTTTTATGTGTTCTTCTTTTGAAATGACGATTTAAACGCAAGGTTAACTTAGCTGGAAATCCGATTTGGGGCTTAAAAGGAGATCCTTTCTCGAACATCAAGAAGAAGGTGTTCCTTTCAAGAGTGATTAAAGAGAAAAAGAGAGAATTCGTGTGTCGCGGCTTTCAGAAATCTTTCGCGGCATCGGCCAAGTAAAGTAACCCGTTATAAAATCGTTCACTTGCATACAATTTTGGAAGATAACTGAAACAGATTTAGTTTCAGTTCGCGTTCGGCTTTAAAAACCTTTCCAGATAAAGTTTAACTCGCCATCCGATAAAAATAATCGCTCATGTGCATAACAGAAGTTCGATGATGGAAACAATACTTAATCAAGTAAAAATTGGATGAAAGCGCGGCGGGTAGGATGTCAATGATTTTGTTGGGATTGGTTTCAGAACTCTGGGCATTGGGTATCCACCTAAGAGCTCTGGTGATGTATCTATGGACTGCATGGCGCTCCACCGGTTCAACGCTAGGGCAGACGATGGGGCACTGTCCATGGGCGACACCGGCGGCATCGTGGGGCTACGTCCGAACAGCCCCGATGCGCTTGCAGAAGATGACTCGCAAACGTTGGACGAGTAAGCGGCTAGGTTCTGGAGATGACACATGCAAACGTTGTTACCACACGGTAGATGAAGTCCATGACGATGTCGGTCGTCGACGCTGTGCGGCACACCCATGGGTAGCTGTGGTCGGTACGGGAGGCTGAGATTCAAGAAGGGCGACGTGGTGGATGAGGTAGACGGGTAGACGAACGGATTCTTGTCGCCGCAGAAATGGCGCCCAAGACCGAAATCGAAATCCAGGTGACCAGGCGATAACGGGCTCGGGACAGGTAGTTTGAGTTGTCCGAATAAGCTGAGACCAGGGTGATGGACAAACGAGCGAGGTTGTCCATCAAGCGAGTGTTCAGCAGGACGTGTGATGATTCTATGATTGTCACTCTTGCCTTTTGGCTCCTGCCAGAAAGAAGCTGGCAATCGACGTTTTCTTAAAGGCACGGAGTTGATTTTATCGCTCTTATCGTCCTCTTCCATCGATTTCACTCTTTTCTCTGACATATTTCCTCGTATTGAGACAGACTCACTTTCATTATTGCTTTCAGTCTCTGACTGATCATCATCTTTTGCTTGTTTGTGACTATTTTCTCGCAAAAGATCCACATAACTGAAAAGATCCATAGTATCAATGTCACTCTTTGGCAGAGCTTTTATAATTTCACCTCTTTCCTGAGTATTAGCTCTTACTTTTTCGTCGTCGATGTCTTTGCCAGACATAGCAAGATGTTCATTATCATTATGTTTTAAGTGTTTACTCTCCTGGTCAGCGCAAGGAAACGGTAACTCGTGTCGCTTTATGAATATATCCCGCGAACTCCGGGCAGGTACGTCGTCGCATTCAGTCGACAGTTCGTCGCTTCCCAAGCGATCTAGACCAGCCGGTTGATTATGACGAGGATGGTGATGAGGAGGGGGATGATGCTGAGGATGATGATGACTGTGGCGTTGTAGATGATGAGACAACATACCCTCGGCAGAATATCGACGAACTGGCGAAAGGTCTTTCTTTAATAAACTTTCACCACCGTTATGCTCAGTGTGCTCCGAGTTCGTCGAGTGTTGTCGAAATTGTTTACGAGTGTAGTTTCCCTGATCGAGTGCGGCTTTGATGTCGCACGAGGCATGGTGAACGAACTGAAGCAGGTTCTTTGCATCCTCGCCTCCGTGCGATGGCGGATTCGTCGTCGGGCGATGCAAGCATGGAGGCAAGAGCATCTCCGCTACTGATTGTATACTCGATGTCCCATTACGAGCCAATGAATTCGTCGTATCAGAACGATGTGATAATTCTAAATTACGCTGAAACTCTCCCGCCGTTGCTCCATGTCGTTGCTCATCTCCCTGTGTCATTTTACTAAAACTATCAAACAAATCAACAAATTTTGAAGTGATCGTTGAAATAGAAATCCCTACTTTCTCTATAAAATCAGCAACGCAGCCATCTACATGATAATAATTTTAGGAGATCCGATCGTACTCCCCTCTGCTTTACAACAAGATAATGCGGTATAACTGACAGGGCTCCTGTACTTTATAACTCCGCCGACAGTGTAAAGAAGATCCCGTCATAACGACTGTGACGACAGCACTTTGAAGGTTTCTCATTGGCTGAAAGGTGTATGCTAAACTACACCGCACTCATGCACTCACAGACAATGGGATGGTACAAGACAGTAGTGAGTGTCTGAGTTCAGATTTTGATCATGCAAATGATATTATAGGATCGCGAATTAAGGTGAAGATGTTGATAGTTTTGATGACTAATCAAAACATGCATGGACTATCTACTCAATTCTATAGTTATTATTATTATCATCATCATCGTCATTATGATCACCATTAAATGATAAATCATACAAAACGAATAAGAAGAAGCAATATCATTATGAACTCAGAGTAATGAAAAAATATAAAATGATATATGAAAGGAATCTAATACGTAAGAAGTAAGAGAAGTTATTGGAAGGAGTAAGTAAATTTTACAATTACAATGACTGGCTCTGTTGTTTGTGATTGAGCCATTCGACACTGAACTTTAGAGATTATTCTTTTTGTTTAATTTTTCGAGACTCAACGGTGAAAAGTACAAAATAATATCACATTAGAATGTAGTGTTTATCCTTTCTATGACCTCACATGCAATTATCTCATAATAGTTAATCCAATGAACTTTCCAGTCTGTCTATCGACATTTCTATAACTTCCCTCTCTCTCTCTCTCTCTCTCTCTCTCACTTCTTCTCCCTTCCCTTTCCTTCTTCTCCCTCTATGTCTTTATCTATCTATCTATCTATCTATCTATCTATCTATCTATCTATCTATCTATCTATCTATCTCGTCCCCTCTCTCTCTCTCTATCTCTCCCTGTCCCCATGTCTTTGCAATGCAGCATGCACACCAGCGAACGATCAATCGGCCGAATATTCCTCGCATTCGTCATGTCTGTTTCGATATCTCCGTGTGGGAAAGCCGTCACAAGGCATTAACGCCAACACTGCCCGACAACATCTGACAAAATGTGAGCATGTCGGCTCTCCAAGGCTCTGACAGTGGCGGATATGGGGAGGGGGGCACATCCACCACAACCCTTAATAAACCCGAGTATCACAACTTAAGTACACACCTTCCAAGTTCATGCTCCCCTTCCTTTCTTTCTTGTTTTATTTTTCTGTTGAGGTGATGACCTTTTGTAGTGCTTGTCAGAAAATTTTTCAAACAATTGTGCCCCTCTTTTGGCAAAAATACTGGATCTGCCCTGCATGGTCCGTGAGACCATCTGACTTTTACCTCACAACTATCCCTTCCCAATGTAAGTCCCAGATGATCCCGAGACCAAGTAGATGATCTTCATGATAGTGGGGTCATTATGGTTGAAGATCAAGGGTATGTAAAAATAATCGTACACTGATTATAATTAATTAAATTATAACCACGACTTTCAGATCAAAATAGGTAAGATCAATTCGAGATAAACGAATTAAAAATAATCGTTTCAAACCAATCAAATTCAAGCAGATATAAACTGAATAAGATTGGATTACGTAGATAGGAATTGAGTAGCCGCCCCCCCCCCCCCCCATCAGCGACACCTCTCCTTCACCCCCCCCCCCCCCCCACGAAACTGACAGCTTTCCTCCTGGGATGAATTCAATTTCTACCAATTCATTTTTTGAGCAATAAGTTGTTTCATCTCATCTAATTCAATTTCATTAAAAGCTTTGAACCAATCAATAAAATGTTTATTCATGAACAAATCATCCATTACTGATATTTTGAACAAGCTTTCTTTTAATCATTTTATTATTAAACTTGTACGATAAATTTTCGTTTATGAGGGGGCACTCCTTTTTTTCTTCAAAGTTTGATTGTTCCGAAGGTTTATAACCCGAAAATGAAAATAGGTTTCATCGTTCCAAAGGCTCCCAACTCCGAAAGTGACATGGTTTTAATAAATATTCAGAATTATGAACCTGGAGAATTGCGAACTCCTTTCTTATTTTTGGAATCATGAACCTTCGAAAAAAAATGCATATAACCGTTGATTATGAAGTCATCACCGTCTCGCCAAACATTCATCTCATAGTGACCTGATTCCAGTATGATTTTTTTAAAAATACAACATACTGGAGGATTATGACCTCCCGAGACCTTCATAGAACATACACACCTGTTCAGTCCATCCAGATAGAGATGAATCATTAATCTCCACGCTTTCTATTTTTTTTTTTTTGTTCTGCTTTGTTTCTGTAGTTGGAACCGAATGATTCAAATTAGAGTGAACCTACAACAGAACGATTTTTCATTCAAATTTTACATCCTTTTATTTAAGAAATAAATGACCCTCATTTTGATAATATGTTCAGACACATGAACATAATAAGGAAAAGCTTCTAATGGATAATGTGCATGGATAATTGTAATTCATCAAAAGAACATGAATACAGGAAAGCAAAGAAACTTTTATGTAATTATTTGATCTTGTGCCACTTTATTAACTATTAGTTGTCAAAATATTAGTAAACTTGTTAAGTATTCTTAAGATTATTTATTTATTTATTATTATTATCATTCTTTGTTTTATTTATTTATTATTATCATTGTATGTGCTTTGCTTTTGTTCATAACAATTCGATACGAATGTTCTATTGTAAAAAATTGTAAAAAATGCTTTATTTGAATAGTAAGGTGCTGAAGACGTGAAAATCACTGAACAGTGTAGTAGACGGGTTTTGTTTGATTGGGTGAACGACCGCAAAGTGAGGTCAATAATTTGTGACAAGACACTTCATTGTAAAGAACTTAATCCTCTGTCTATCTTTATATCCTCATCATTTCTTGAACAAAATGCATAGCTGGAGGAATTAGACGGTCATAAAGCAGGCGTAAAGCTTTAAATTATCTCAAAAGACACAATTAGCTAGAAAATCAGCCATGCAATAGTTAAACATCCTATTTTATCAGAAAAAGAATTTACGAGGTTTAGTACTCAGTCTGTCTTTGTTGTAATATATGCTAAAAATACATCTCATCTAAATCTTTAGTAGCTAGATTACGAAATTCGTATAAAACTGGTTGATTATTATGTGCTAGCACACTCTGCAACATATTTCTGCATTCCTCGCGCTTTTATTGATCTAGTCTTTTTTTCCCAAGAGTGGCTTCACCAATGATTTAAACACCGTAATACATAAAGGCCCTGCAAATCAATAAAATGTGACATAGTACAAAACGAAAGGCAATTAGAGCAGAATTCAACACAAAAAATGAACAAACATAAAATTGAAATTTATCATATACGAATAAACAAGACAAATATAACCAGATAACCAAACTCAGCAAATACAGATTATACATTTAAAGTCGAAACCATGCATAATCATTCAGAATCTGCCTCAAGGAAAAACTGTAAACATTTGTAACTTTTTGAATAATTCCTCTTTTCGACCCGACTGTACTGATAATCAAGCCCAGTCTTAGCTTGCATAATATGAAACGGTCGATGATTCAGGCGATGATTAATATTGGGTTATAGTTACCGAGAATAGCCACGTCAGTATTACTACTGCTATTCCTGCGGGCCCTGTAATTACTGTTACCCCAGCAATACCAGGTACCCATTTAGTACACCTGGGTCGAGAGGGACACATGCGAGCAAAACACCTTGTCCACCGTGATGGATGTGAGCACTGGGCGAGAATCGAACCCAGGACATCTCGCATGAGGGGTAAGAGCCTTGATCTAACTACAGTGCTCCCATGTGGACATAACTTTTTGGACGGGTTCTTTTTTTCACAAGTCAACATTTAATTTACAATTCCATTACAAATGTTTTGTTTTTAGTGTATGCATTTCAAGAGGAGCTCTATTTTCCAAACTCTGATCACCATTCTACCCCCCCCCCACCCCACACCCACACACACACACACTCATTGTGAATCAGCATAATCGAGCACGTTCTGAAGGCAGGAAGGAGGAACGGAATCGTGAGTATATCGTGAGTATGTTCCTAGAATCATGTCTGTCTGTCATGCTTGCTGATGATTCCATGTCAACGACCTTTTCAAGATTACAACTTTACCCTCTTATACCATGTATACCCTAACCGCACACTCACTCGGTAGTGTTGCTAGAATGCTAGGGAATGAAAATGAGAAATGTGGCGGACTAAATTTATCGACAGGTATGTCGGAAATATTTATGTCACGATACAAAAATGTCCCCCAATTTCTCAAACTTGCTGTTAATATAGAAGTTAAGTTCAACCCTCTCTCTCTCTCTCTCTCTCTCTCTCTCTCTATCCACCCTTGGGATCGCTGTTGAATGCAGAATCACAGAATAATGTTATTTCGGATGATGGAATAAAGAAAGTAAATACATAATTCAAATAGGCCTCCAATTTTAAAAAAATCTATGGCTGGGTCGTTGTGAATATCCTTGTACGATTTCGTGAAATTGCTAGGAGAAAGGAGCCAGCCGAACTCATCATCATTATTGAATCTTCACAAGTTACCATGGAAACGCAATTTAAATCAAATTCAAGTGACATTTCACCTTGTACGGGGACCACGTTAACTCCGTTAATCCACAAATCCCACAAAATTGTGTTTACTTGTGTGATTACTATAACATCCCCCAATACATTACCATGAAATTATGCACATTATACCGCCAATTAATTAAGGACAGGAACTGCCGCTTACGCTCTCGACATATCATTGTTACATCCTGGCTTTAGCAAGTTGATGAAGGAATCAGTGTCACAGCTACCATTAGGATTACATCAGAATCTCGAAGGACTTCTTAAACAGGAAACGGGATAAAGACAAATTAAAAGTTTTCAATGCTAGAGGATATAGATTATAGGCATGGGGTATCCAAGGCCATGAAAGGTGTAAGAAAGTGACAACCAAGACGTCAACACGCGTATAGAGAACCATTATAAGGACAACGAGCTGAGTATAGCTTGCTTGTGAGGAAATACGGTCATGCAATGTCATTAAAAATGAAAAGAAAATGTCAAGAAGTTACACTGAATCGCTGGTTAAATACTTAATGTGACTTATTTTGCATCGTAAGTAAGTTTTTTTCTTCCGGATCAAACTTTCATGAAATTTACTAAATTCCTCTGAAAATTAATACACTCAGTTTTTAATTTACTCTTAAAATCAAATATGGCTTTATTTGAAGCTACAAAAACATTTTTGTGCTTACCCAACCGTGAAAAAACGTGAAAAGTGTCATGATAAAGGTCTGACGGGTCAAACAACAGCACTTAAACATATTCACCAGAAACAGAATTCGCCAAAATCTTGTTTCACGGACCTCAAAAAAGACACTTGTGACTTTTGGAAAGCGACGATTTTGCTCACTCATGCATGACTCGATGGATCGATCTCATTTTAGGGACACTCCTGCCAAGTTATTTTGTTCAAAACATTTTCATTATAAAGTTACGATTTCTTGATTAGAGGGGACTTACCTATTTCGGGTCATAATGGATTACAGTCGTTTACAGAACATGTTTCAAGTGAAATCCTCTTTTAATAGTGTTACATTGCTATGATTTTCTTCCACGTTGAAGAAGAGGAAAAACTCGAAAGTGACCTTTCACCTTGACCATATTTACCAGAATTCTTAACCTTCTCGATTCACAGAAAAGAGCGCCTCCCCTTGGCTGACTATCGGACAGATGTATAGAAATACTTTTTAATCACATGGATAATCTGAGCCCAGGTAGGGTATGAAAGTTGTCCAAAAATTGAGGCAAGTGTAATTGGCCACCAAGGTTGAAGGAAACGAGTAATGATACAACAAAATCCCAATTAACAAGGCAGTGTTCATTGTTACTCTCTAGTGATACTGCTTAGCAATACTGATTCCTTTATCAAGTGAGTTTAAAACGTAGGTTGAAAATTGTACGCTTAAAAATATGGATTTCGGTAATCCTTCCTATTTTGGAGTGAGAGTAATAAGCAAAATAAGAGACAGAATGAAGGGGGTGTACGTGTCTTTATAATACCATTCTTGGTAACCGCTACGCCGCTTTCTCTTTACATCCCCTCCCTCCGAAAAGGTTACAGTCTATTTTCAGTCTATTTAACAAATTAGAGTCACTTTTAGTTATTTGGTATCATCAATATCATTATATTATAATCCATGCAACATTGGCGTGAATCCCGGGGGGATGGGGGGGGGGGGGGATATATCCCACCCACTTTTTGGAGAGGGGGGGGATGGCGTGTACAATAACCCCCCCCCCCCACTTTTTAAGAAAGAAAATATATTTTAATTAATCCGTTCGTAAAATCTTTGAATATCTGTCATAAACAACCATCATATTTTAGAATTTCTATTTGAAAATGCGATTGAAAACCAAAAAAGTGGTTATTTTTGGCTCGCTCGCTTCGCTCGCTCGCAAAATAAATATTAAAATGTGCGTAGGGGGGTCTGTGAGGGTGTGTGCTTATACTTAAGTGTGAGATCGACAGAAAAAAAAATCGTCAAAAAAGTCAATCATCCCCCCCACTCCCCAGAGTGGATTTACGCCGGTGCCATGCAAGCTTACTCTTTGCCATAAAAAAGAGATTTATAGAGACACACACCTTTGTGAACTATACAGAGAATTAGAGAAATAAAAAGAGAGCGGAAGAGAGAGAGAGAAATGTAAATGAGTGAGTGAAGACTAATGGATACTCTTCCAACATGATATTTTCACAAATCGAACATGTTTGCAATGTTTTCTCAACTGTTTAGCTATATCTGTTAGATATCAACTATTTTAGTTACACATGTTCTTGAATCACCATATTCAGCCAAAAAAAAAAAAAATCGTTTTATTTCATATAAGATAGAAAACTGGATTGTGTGTATCTCATTCTGTACTAGTGTGTTATAACTCTGTGATATATAGTTTTCCCTTTCCTTCTTGTCATGTATAAAAGCAATGAGCATGTTCAAGATGACTATTCAGACGGTGTTCATTCTACTGTTCAGCCATTCCGGTCACGTCAGTGACCGGAATTTGTCAGTATTTATTTTGAAGCAGAAGTTTCTCATTTTGTAATTCTGAGTAACTGTATTATCCCAAATAGAATGAAGGCAACCATCATTTTCCTTTCTTAGGTCGGTCACGTGTGTGACTTCGCACGAAAATTGGTCTTACTTGTTGGTATTTATACTTATTTTTCTTGGATTTCCCTGGGCAGCTGGGAGTGTAAATTTTTGCTTTTCATTACTGTATGATTGGTATTGCTCTAAACAGTTTTAAAGCAATTTTCCATAAATGAATGAACATTCTGTTCTTTTATAGAGGTGAAAATTGGGTCGGTCACGTGTGTGACCAGTCAAAAAGGGGGCATTTTTAAATGACTCTGTAAGCACATTATAGTTGAGAAATTGTTTATCCTTATAAAAGAAAGGGGAGTCTTTTTTCATCTGAAAAAAAAAATGGTTACAATTTAAAAAAAAAATTAAAACATGTTATCTGATTTTCAAGCAATGAGGCAAAATTAGATGGCCACGTGTGTGACCAAAGGTTTCACTTTCCAGAGAATGGCCCTGCTGTTGAATTGATCGTTATCTAGCGTAAATATTAAAGTACTGAAAATAGACATAAAATATTGGTATGGAGAGCTTAGGGAGCATGGAACAGGAATTTCTGTGTCAAGCCTGTCCTATATCTCTGTTTGATTAGTTCGAAATACCATTCCATCGCGACCTAGCAAGGCATGGTATCCACATGCTGGGTAGGATTGACACCTTTTTGCCCTGGTATATCGGTTGCGATGGTAACCGCTTAAGAAGAGCTCACAAGCACTTCAATTGTTTTCATGGAGTCCTGCTCATCCAGCAGTGAAACTGTCGACAGACATCGGTAGGCCGATAAGAACTTCGTTTGCAAACTCGTTACAAGGGTCCCCCCGAAACCCTTGTAATTGTTGATATTTTATTCATTCATAACCTATTCTCGTGATTTAAGGATTTTTCCTAGAATGAATTGCTGAGGATAAAAATTAATCTTTAACATGCTTAAGGGTCCAAATCAATCGGGACATAGACAAAGGTGGGGTTGCCGAGTGATATTGCATTTTGTATACTGTTTCCTACTGTCTACTTATTTTCATCTTTTTTTTTTTTTCGTGTCCTCTCCTTGCTTTCTCTTGATTTTTCTTTTCTGCCTATTTATTTCCTCTCTTTGTCATGTGTATGCCTCCTTCTCTCCCCATTCTAATTCCATCACAATCTCACTGTCTCTTCAGTATAGGCCTATCTGATTTTCTCTCTCTCTCTCTCTCTCTCTCTCTCTCTCCTTCTCTTATATCTACAATTTACGTCTAATCCTTACGGTAAGCCCTTTCATTCCAAATCATTTTCAAACTTGCGGTGAAAAATTGTATTTTAAAATCATTTTAAAACCATATATATTTCTTCATGAAGATTAGCGTCAGTCAAACACGAAGGATTCAACAATGTACTTTTCGTTAAATCTTGAGAAACGCTTCTTAAAAACTATGAAACGACATCTTGCATTTTTGGTTGGTAGTTTACTGATAGCCATGGCGACCGGTCTCCTTAGAGATTTCTGGTTTGCTTGCATGCAGTAACTTGACTCGATGGAAAAGGCGGTATGTTTGGGGCCTGTTGTTCAAATACTTCAGAATGTCTACCCTGGTCCTGGTCTGAAACTACAAATAAGACACCTGCAAGTAAATTTTATTTTATTTACCACCAAAGAACATGTTGAGCGACAGCAAAGAGGTCATACGAGGACTACGAGGGTAGCAGAGTCAGAAATCAATTCTGAAGCTTCCTCTCTTCCGTCTGCAGAGAAACGCCTGTTGTACATGAGAGTTACGATGGCCAATATCTTTATCTTTATCTTTTGTGCAGATGATTTTGAAAGCTCTCCGTATAAAGAGGAAAAGAAGAAAATGATGCAAAGAGCGGAGAGGGAACAATGGTTTTAATGAACAGAAAAGTACAAACAAGCAGGCGGAGACGGCAAAGACAAAATGATAATACAAGAGAGAGAGAGAGAGAGAGAGCGAGAGAGAAGAATGACGAGAGGGATGGAAGAGATGCAAAGAAAGAGGGGAGGGAGGGGGAGAGAGAAAAAAAGACAGACAGACAGAGACAGAGAGCAACTGTAAAGGGCGGGAGAGAGAGAGAGAGAGAGAGAATTGGGGAAAGAGAAGTAGAAGTAGACAGAGTGAAAAGGAGGATGAAAGAAAAAAAGGGGGAAACATGTGATTTGGCATCAGGCGGAAGTATTCTTTACTCTAGAAACCTCGGCTTTGGAACGCATCTAGAGTAACGGAAGAGACCTCATATTGAGTCTCCTTTCATCCGAGAAAAGTTATTATCAGGATCATTTATTCTTTCTCGGTGATATATCTCCCGGTATTATTATGACGAACGTCCATGATCTCTGTGTGCTTAGGTCGGTATCATACAATAAAGGAAACATTCCTAATACATTTATTCTACTGTCGCCATGGTGCCCTTGAATTGACTTTAAAGAGGCATCGATGCTTTCCAAAAAAGATTAGAAATAATCTCCATAGTAGCTTCATTGAGCTGATTACAAAACACGTGTAACATAGAGTATTATACATAGCGCATGAGAGATATAAATATAGACAATTATGTTTACGCTAGAAAGATACAACTAAAAAAGCAATCGATTAAACCAAAATGCATAGTATATATACATAACGAGATAAAGTAAGAGATGTTTACTGCAATGTTGGGGCCTATTAAATTGAGGGTTCCATGAGTCATTGTAAGGCTTGTGTAAAGATAATCAAGGCTCAATTAAATACATTCATTACAGATAATGTGTGGTATATTTCAGAGAATTTCTTATAGCGGTTAATATGACTGATTTAAGAGCGACAGTAATGTAAAATCATACAAAGCATAAAACGAGTCCCACTACAGTGAGAATTTTCTTGTCTCTTGTAGACAAAATTCGAGGGAACGGGGGCGGCGCGAACGGGGCACGTGTCATCAAATCACAACATAATGACAACCTAACGAGAATATGAAAAGGGAATATAAGACAGAAAGAGAGAGAGAGAGAGAGAAAGAAAGATAAAAAGAAAGAAAGAATGAATGAATGAAAGAAAGAAAGAAAGAGAGAATGAAGAAAAACAAAAAAAAAGAAAGAAAGAAAGGAGAGAAAGAAGAAGGAAAAGAAAAACAAAAGAAAAACAAAAGAAAAGATAAAGAAACGAAAACAAAAGAAGAGAAGCGAAAATAAAAATAAAGAAAACAAATAAAAAGGAAAAGGTGAAAACATAACGGTGATTATTTAGACACCCAACACCCCCTTCCCATTTGGTTGCTTTGCTCCCTCGCAATCCATCGTCCTCTCAAGATCTAGGACTCTCTCAATGAGGATTTGCGCCCTTGTACACGAGCTAAGTTTTTAAGCTCTATTAATAAGAGCTCTGAAGGCGATTTTAATTGTCTAGGGGCATTTTGAAGGGGTACTTTGTAGGGGGGGGGGGGGGCTTTGGGAGCAATATCTTGGACAAGAGTCTGCCCTCCGTACCCCAACCTCACCTGCTCCTGTTTCTACCGTAACCATGATAATAACTTCACCAGTCGTTAGATTTTTGAAATGCGATTCATGAAAACATTGGTCCAGTTTTCCATTTTTGATATGTGCCCTTAAAGATGACCTTTGTGTAATATTATCACGCGAGGTGTTTTGTGTATTAAGCCGCGAAATGTCAATGATCTAAAACCAACATTGAACGCATACTTCAAACTACCCACCAATAACATGCTTACGATGAGAGGAATGAAGTAGTAACTTGATTCAAAATATTTCAACTCTTTTGGGTCTGATGTCAGTATACGAGTCTAAAAGTCATGGGTGCGCTGTAATAGATTGCTAATAATGCAGGATAAATCAGGGAAGCCTCTTAATTTCTTTAAGAAAGTGATCAAAAATTTATGTTCTTGTGAGTACATGTATACTGATTATGACAAATAAGTGAGCTTCTATGGTAGAAAATTTGCACGTGCAGGAAAAAAAAAGATGGATGACGTGTTACATGCTTTCCACAGCTCAACGTGTCTTTTCTCGCATTTTGGAGACAGAAAAAAATGCTCTTGGGAGCTTGTGGAAGAAAGAAAAATATTCAAAATTTTCCCACCGTCAAACACCAATCTTTCCTCCTCTTTTATCCCCTCCCCTCTCTCTCTCTCTCTCTCTCTCTCTTCCCCTCCTGTCTGTCTGTCTGTCTCTCTCTCTCTCTCTCTCTCTCTTTCTCTTCCTTTTTTCAAATCTATCTTCCCATCTATCTTTATTCATCATTTACATCGGGGCGGATCTAACATTTGAATATATAGATATTTTTGAAAAAGTCAACGTCTAAAAGGGGGACGGGCACAATGTACACTTCTGTTTCTATAAGGTGAAGGGCAGAAAGTGCCCCCTTCACCCTGTTACGCCCTCTCTTGCCCTTCCATTGCCCTCTTCCTTTTTTCCTCACTCTTTAACCTTCTCCTTCCAGCAGGATAGAATAACTTCAAAGGCAATAGTCGGATAGTAACGGCAACCAAAGATCTCCAATAAATATGATAAATATTTAGGTCGGAATTCTTGTAGGATACGGTTACGGTGGTGGTGGGATTCCCGTGATAGCTGGCGAAGTTTTGATTGTAAAACACGCTACTGGATTGGCGGGTTTGTGGATTTACCATGTGTCAAGTGATGGGGAAAGGGGGTTGAGCTGGGATCTGGTGAGTGACCTGCATGTATGTAGGGGCCACTAGAAGACGCCACAGGTTCACGAGTGAGAGCAAGGTTCATGCCTAGCATACAGGATGGCAAGACAAATTAATTACTACGTCGGGGGTGGGTATGGCGCAACAGCTGTTTCTTTATTTAATGTATTCATAATTGGTAAGTGGTGATATTCATTCATTTATTTATTCATTGTAGTGTCATCATCAATAATAGGTAACAGTGAATTAATAGCTGTCATGTCGGGAGGGTTAACTTGGCTCTGGTGAGTGATATGGGCCACGTCCACAACTAGAAGATGCTATATACATGTCCCTACCTGACTCCCTCCTGCTTCCTCGGAGGGCGTATCCAGGGTTGCCAGAAACGGGGAGAGGCAAGTTTTTTTCCAAACATATTCTTCCGATGAAATGATTTCAAAAATCCCGCTGGCCCTCCTAAGGTCTCTCCCAGTGGAAAGGAGGGGGCAAAACCATGCACCACCACCACCACCACCACCACCACCACGACAACAACATTGGCAGCAACAAAACAAACAAATCAATAAAAATGACCCCTCCAAAAAAAATTGAGAGAAATAATTATCACGGGCCCTCATCTGCTCATAAGGCCCGATACGGAGGATGGGCCGCTGGATATTTTTCACCCGTAAACGACAATTTCTTACAGTTTTCATTTTTTGTATAGGACAAGGTAGGGGGTAGTCAGCCGCCCCCCCCCCCCTGGATCGGCTCGTGCATCCCGTTTGCCCTTTTCTCATAAGAAGAAGTTTCTGATGATTTTATATCCATGGAGCTACTTCTTGCTAACGTCTTACAAAGAAAGACCGATCTTCCTCCTCCTCCTCCTCCTCCTCCTCCTCCTCCTCCTCCTCCTCCTCCTCCTCCTCCTCCTCCTCCTCCTTCTTCTTCTTCTTCTTCTTCTTCTTCCTTCTTCTTCTTCTTCTTCTTCTTCTTCTTCTCTTCTTCCTTCTTCTTCTTCTTCTTCTTCTTCTTTCTTCTTCTTCTTCTTCTTCTTCTTCTTCTTCTTCTTCGTCTTCTTCGTCTTCTTCTTCTTCTTCTTCTTCTCATGTTTGTTTATTTTTACCAATATTTTTCGAAATGAAAGGAACATCCATAACCTTCCACATGCATGCGCTTTGCTGTAAACATTGTTCCAAAAGATGGCGCTCAACTGCGATTGAGAGTGTCTGAAGATTGAGTATCATGATTCCCTGCCATGGAAAGCTACCAAAAACAAAACGATGCTGTTGCGTTTGTAGCGGGAAGGTGGAAGTGAGGAATGCTTAGAGTACTTTCACATGCTGAAAATATAACTAGGAATTTCTTTTTAAAAAACCAAATAAACCAATACCTTAAAAATCCTTAACTTTGTGCGATGCGAGATCCACAATGAAAAGGAATTTGTTGTCATGTGTTGGTCAAGGCCATAGAGTTTCTTTTTTTTTTTCTTTCTTTCTTTTCTTTCCTTTTTTTTAGGGGGGTGGGGGAGGGCGGGAGTTGTGTTTGTTGATTTTTGTTTTATTTGTCAAAGCATCATTCAATCAACAATTTTTATACAAAAACCAGCACCTAACACCTGATCATATCCCGGATTAGTCCTTATTACATTTCTAAAACCAGCTTACGAAAGCTTAGGTACTTTTCGCCACTCTGTGATCAACACCGTGCATTACCTCATGTTTTGTTTTTGTTTTTTGTTTTTGTTTTTAGTTTGTTTGTTTGTTTGTTTGTTTGTTTGTTTTTTTTTTTGGGGGGGGGTGGGTCTTATTAACCAGTTGACTATTGAATTCTTAAATTTTCATAGACTCTATCCGGGGGTTACCCGGTTCCAGTAGCTAACGGGTTAAAAAGAGGGAACGTGAACCGTATACAATTGTATTCATAATGATGAAAAACCAGGTCAGAAGATGTTTTCACAAAGAAAATATGAATCGTTAGGGAGTCGCCTGGAGGTTCGTGGCCTCCATGGCCAGGTCATCGACCTCCAACTATTACGTAACACCAACCAAGGCAACTTCGATAGCCGTTTTCTGTTTCCGATTCCTTTTATTGTCTGATTTATTTTTTCCCTTTTGCGTTTTGATCGTCTGTAAGTTTATCGTGTTTTATGTTTCTAACTTATATCTTGGCTGTCTGTATTATTTTCTTTGTCTGGGTCTGTCGCCCCTCTCCCTCTGTCCTCTCACTCTCTCACTCACTCTCTCTCTCTCTCTCTCTCTCTCTCTCTCTCTCTCTCTCTCTCTCTCTCTCTCTCTCTCTTTGTCTTTCTATCCATCCCGTCTCTGTTCGTTGCCTTGATCTATTTACCAAATTACAACAATGAATCTTTACAGACCAAATCTAGGTCCAACAAGTACGGTATTTTCGTGCCGTTTCTACAATTTCTTTCTTTCTTTTTTCTTTTTCTTTATTAGTTCATAATTTTTGAAACCATCAGGCCTTTTCATGATGGTCATTTAAATGTTTCAGACATAAGTCATACTCCATCATTCCACTTGTCCCCTCTTTATCATAATACTGCACATGCCTCTTAGCACCCTCTCTAATATTTCCTTACCTCTTATACCCTCTTTCTCCTTCTCTTTCACTTCACGGTCGTCACGTTTTTGTCTCAAAGAATGCCAATGCTATATAATATTGCAGGATGACACTTAGGCCGTCTTTACTTTTATGCAAGTGAAACGTTCTATATGTGGAAAAGCCCATAATTATCTCTTTGTAGAAGCCATCTTCAACCTTGTTGTTCCTGTTATGATATTACTACTTATTTTGAAGGAGCATTGTATAAATAAAGCTCATGCTGAGTTGTAATCTTGAATTTTATATGGTTTCAGTCGCACTAAGAAGTGAATTTTTTTTAGTGATAATGCTGGGCTGTATCTGCGCCATACATGAGACAGATATCTGCATGATATTTAGTTGCAATTTTTTTTAAACAAGTGAATATATCGAATTAGCAGATTTATAACTTTTACTCACTTTTATGTTACAACCCATTTTCACCGTGAACTGCCATTCTCTTCATCATTTCTCTTTTGTATATCACTTCCGCTTTTGTGGCGGTGTTGTGGCAAAGTTGGTAAGAGCACGGGCTCTTAATCAAAGGGTCGTGAGTTCGATTATCACTGATGCCTGGCTCCTAAAGTCCTTCAGCAAGACATTTATTCCACCTTTGCTGCGCTCTACCCAGGTGTATAAATGGGTACCTGGCACTGCTGGGGTAATAATGTTCATGATAATTCACTGTAAGCGCTTTGAGCACCCTTTTGGGCTTGACATGTTACGCAGAATAAATATCTTCATTATTATTGTTATCATTATTATTAAATCATCATCATTAACAATCCTTCTCATCTTAGACATGTTAGATACTTCCTTAGACGTGTCTGATGTAGGTGGTCCCTGCTCTGCTACGATCATTCTTTTCTTGTTTATGTATTTTTTCTCTAATCTTCTCATTATTTTCCATCCTCTGGAGGTTTCCGGGCAGAAACGTCTAGAGAACAGAAATAGTATGAGCATTAATAATGATATTGTGATGCATTGATTGTAAAAAAAAATGGAGTTTCAATTATCTCATTCATTCCCTTCTTCTCCTCCTCCCCCTTTCTCCACTCTTCTCTTTTTCTTCTTTCTCCTCCTCCTCTTCCTCCTTAGGCTTCTCCTCTTTCTCTTCGTTCTCCTCCTCTCAACCCCTCCACCACATCCTCTTCCCTTTTTCATCCCCTCATCCCCTCCTCTTCTTTTCCATTTCCTCCTTTTCCTCCCTCTCCACCACTCGTCTCTTTCCTTCCCCTCTTCCTCCTCCTCCTCCTCCTCCTCCTCCTCCTCCCGCCCCTCCTCCTAATCACCCCCACCCTCTCCTCCTCCTTCTCTTCCTCCTCCTTCTCATCCTCCTCCTCCAAATCCTCCCCACCCTCTCTTCCTGCTCCTATCCGGACCGTTGAAGATCCGAGCCACTCTGTTCTCACCAAGGTTGTCAGTTGAGATGGAAACTCTCAAGTCGCATAAACAACATAACCTTCTGCTATCATGTAACCCAATAATTATTTCCCATGCAATGTTACGTAATCTTCGAACATTAACAGCCATCCAGTCACCTCATCATGTGATCGTAACACATCTTGATAATGATAAGAGAGAATAATTACAATTTTATGAAAAATGAAATGATATAAGAGAAAGGGACAGACAAACAGAGGAATATTATTTCGAAAGGAAATTGCGATGGACAGTGGGGCATTCTTTCATTATAACGTTTTCCTTCGGGGACAACACTACATGTGCATGCTAAGGCTCTTGCCTTTTTAAACTGGCTTGTCATACTTGCGTTGTTATTTTGTGCCAGTTTAAATGTACTTTAATAAATGAATGGAATTATAGTTAACTTGAAGTCGAATTGTGGAGCACATTCATCAATATACAGACTTTGCTGCCAAACAGTGCTTGGCCCTTCAGATATCAAGCAATAAATCCCAACTGCCTGACAGCCTGTCATAAAGGAAAGAGCTTTGCCAATAGCTTCATGTATGATATGAGTCGTGCAAGCTAGAAACGTAAATATATTTTAAAAAAAAAAAGAGAGAGACTTATTTTTAGGATATCTGTATTACCGTATGAAAACATGAAATACCAGTTATTCCAAATAAGAGGATTTCAGGTTTAATCTTTATTCCATTTATAGAAGAAAATATAAAAAGCAAATAAAATATTGAGATGGTAGAAAGGGGAATGAAATGGGGACGAAAATAATACGAATAATTTCTCCGTTTACTTTCTACAAATTGGGAGGAAAGATGCAGGCAAACGTTTGTCCATCACAGTTCTAAAACAATAATGGACATTATAAGATGTATCTTTGACATAAAAGAGTATTATGAAACTGTTATTTAAGCATATCTCCTCAAAGCTAAATATTGTATTTGATTGAAATGCAAAGGCCTCGGAGGGCTCCGCCCCAGTATCCCACCTCTTTGGGTGTCAGCTTCCCCTTCCCTCCAAAACGTTACGTAAGGAATGCAACACTTTACAAGAAATCAAGAAAAAAAATCCAATATGAAGCAAAGCGAACATGAATGCAAGCCCCTGCACAATGTGATTTTCATGACTTTCAAATATTAATGTAAATAGCATTTTGATTAGTCTACCACACCAGACCGGGCACCAGACATACTAAAACATTAAAAGACTTTACTCATAAGAACTTGATTTTGATATCCACTTTAAATTATCACGCAGCTACCTGATTACATGAGGTATTACTGACACAGATTCTAGTAGCTTGCTAAAAATTCATGAGCCGAAATTATGATTTAAGATCCAGCAATTAACACCTGAATAAAATAAGAATTCCGTGACTTGAAACTAGGCTACCCCAGTGAAACTCCCGTTTTATCAGTCAGTCAGTCTTAAGTTACGTAATAATATGACCATGTGGTGTTATGTTTTAAACATTCAATGTCCTTCTCCGTGCAGTTTCGGGCCCGCTGGAGGCTAAATACATCACATTTCGTTGAGTCTGTGGTATAGCACACTGTCCAGTTACATACCCGCTCTCAAAATAATTGGCTGTTAAAATTTATCAACCTGCACAAGCTAATTTCTGGACTTTCAAAGTTCCCAAAGCAAATTCTCATTTGAAACCCTATTACATAATTTATTAGCGCTCAAGGACCAACCCAAAAAGCACACTGCATAAGATGGGTTGCAGACTAGGGCAAAGGGCAGCAATTTTTATACGAAACTTTCATTTAAAAAAAAATTGTACGATTGTGGAATGCATTGAAAACAATTGAATGAATGAACAGTCCATTATTGTTCATGGCTGAATGGATGTTGATTTCTTTTCCACAGATTTATTGAAAATAATATTTGCTCTGATTACACCAGGAGTAATATTATCACTCTGGCTTTAGCCAATGTGCCGCTACAGAGTTCAGGCATTTCAAGGAATTAATTGTTCCCATGTACCTATTTACCTCATCTGGGCCTCGTGAATTGCAAATGTAGATGTTTTGCCAAATGTTTTGCAAAAGGACACTATTACTCCGCCAAGGATTCGAATCCCTCGCCTCTTGGTTCGCAGTGACGAGACTTATCCACTAGACCACAACACCTCTATTGCTAAAGGGTCTGATATCAACCCGTCTTTGAGTTACATTTATAATACAGGGGCCATTATATATCATGATGATAGTGATTTAAGTCATTCCTCTCGGTATGCCTCGTCAAGTTTTGTTTTGTTTTGTTTTGTTTTGTTTTGTTTTGTTTTGTTTTGTTTTGTTTGTTTTGTTTTGTTTTGTTTTGTTTTGTTTTGTTTTGTTTTGTTTTGTTTTGTTTTGTTTTGTTTTGTTTTGTTTTGTTTTTGTTTGTTTGTTTGTTTTTTTGTTCTCCCTGAGGGTCCTGCTATCAACATTATCGAAGCATTGACAGGTACCCACCTGATGTTTTAAAGTACACCTGGGTATATACACTAGAAAGGTACATTTATTAAATATGGCATGCTAGGAATTTGTATCAAAGTAGAAATTAATCATTCAAGCCCTTTCCACCCCCCCCCCCCCCCCCAAGTGGAAACAAAATGGATAGTCTTGAAAACTAGACGATGTCATGGCTCTCTTCAATGCCCTTGCTGCCAAGACTTCTTGAATAGTTCTAAATAAAAATGTCTGGAACATCAAAGTCGGCTAACCTTGTACAAGGCATGGAAAAACGCTCTCATCTAATGGACTAGGGGCGATAGGACCCAGTCTCTTTTTAAGACCTCGCTCTAATTTATTTTCTTATCCTCATGCGTCCTTACGCCGGTCATGTAACATTACGTAATGCAATGTACCCATTCTGAGATGAGAATCCCATACACAAAAACCGAGATGGCGACACTGCAAGCATGTTGAAACCAGTGAAACGTAATATCTTGAATGAAGCCATCAAAACTGGCGACCTTGGTTTGGTATTGCTATAGAACAATAAATTTATCTCATAATCTTTTTGAAATTCTTCAGACAATCTGTTCTTGTGCATTTCATGACGAATATTATCCACTGGACTGAATTCAACTTAGATTCTCTCGAGTTTCTACCAGAATAGACATATCTATATGCTATCAATTTTATAAAATACCATTACGTTTATCTATTCATGATTTCTTCAAGTACATAGTACGAACTTGCTTATCTTTCACAGGTTAAAACTGTTTTTTTTTTAAATGGTAACATTTGTATAATTTTCGCATTATTAGAAATTTATTTTCTTCCATTATTATGCGATCTATTTTAAAAAGAAATTAACTTATTGATAATAAATGACACCCGCACTGAATTAAGAATGTAGGGGAAAGAACCTTCAGAAAACTATGAAGCTAATTTGACTCCATGTCAACGTTTTTATCCTTTTAAAGATATGATATCTCTCAAATTCAATTATTCAGTCATTTCACTGATAGATTTTACTGAAACGAATCAAAATTCGTGGCAATAGTGCCAAATCGTACATGATTTTACAAAATTAAAAAACATTTGACTCAAAAATGCATGAAATAGATTAAGTAAAGCCGAAAAAAGGATAGTTCATACAATTTTGTTCTCTTATGACAAAAAAAGGGATTTAAAACCAGACGTAGCAAAAGATAGGGTACAATAAAACTTTGGATATGTGCCGAGGCGATAAACGTAATCCTTTTCTTGATCATCCATGATAGAATGAAATCAACGATATATTATAGCAAATATTCAATTTATATAATAATGAAAAGTTAGATTCAGTAATACTACACGAAACCATTGATAAACAGAATTCCAACAATCTAACACGTGATAAAAAATATGTTACTTTGATATATAAATGAATAGAATGTTTTTACCATATAGCTCATTTCGGATAACCAATTACTTTTTCACGAACTTGAAGCTGATTTTTTTTAAAAATATATGATTTGAGCCATAAATCTAAAAGGCTCCTATTCCTCCTAAGAATTTCTAGGTCTACCATGTCGATGTCACATTGCATCACTATCAAGTAAGTTATTCTTGATAACTACTAGCTTGTCGAAACCGGGAAGGTGGAAGGTCAGAAAATAAATGGGTGTGTCCCATTTTATCTATTAGCGTCACAAACCTTTCCCCCTTTTTTTTCTGTATGTCTGTCTTTCTGCATGTTCTGTCATTCTGTCTGTCATTTCATCTCTTTCCTCCTTTGTAAATATTTCTTTATCTATCAATCCTTCAATCTCTGTCTGATTATTTATCATCCCCTTCTCTCCTTCTGCAACATCGGAGATATACAAACAAAGATATTATGGGGATCAAGACGATTACGTAATCTTACACTCGGTCCTCATTGCTGACTGAGATGGACATCAATTTAAAAAAAAAAAAAACGACGACTCTTGCAACAAGGCATCTCACGGGTTTGGGGTAGATCAGGGGATCCGAAACATGCCCCATATGTCTACAGTCCGCTGATCAATAAATGTTGCGTAATATTAGGCAATGCTCATGTTCCTCTCTCGTCCCCCTCCCTTACGCTCTGATCCATTCGTCCATGGAAGTGGACTCTTCTTATCTCTTGCAATGTTTATACATTACCACGTTCCATCATGGAGGGAAAAGGATTCAACTACAATTTACCTGTTTATTAATTTTATGCATACGAGGTGAACAAAACTTTGCCTTGACAAAGAAGCTTGTCCGAGATTTGCCCGATATAGCAACAATTAATGTATGCAAACTGAAATCCTTCTATTCAGATGCCAATATGCATACCAGGTGAACTGGTAAGGGTTCTGGAGAGAAACCGTACACAAATTTGAATACATTAGTGAAGAGGTTTGTTTAAAAAGTTCTGCCAGGGAGGTGGAAGACAAACTTCTACCTTCCTGGTTCTACATACCACCCCGGCATACCACATTTTCAGGCTAAATTCGAGGGAAAGTAGGCACTTACAAAAAACTAGCTCTCAGAGTAAGTGTATCACAGCGTTTATCAGTAATTGCATTACATATCAAGCAGGTCCAAGAAACTTCTTTCGCCAAATATCAGTTTGAGTCAACCCAGAGATCAAACAAAACATACTCTATCAAAACACCCTCCCTCCAAATAAAAAAAAAATGAATGAATAGATAAATAAATACATAAATGAATAAATAAATAGATAAAGAAAATTTTTGAAATGGCCGGCTCTTCATTGTTGTTCTTTCGTTTCTGTGACCTTGCCTGCAGAAACATATCATTGCATATTAAGTTGTCGTTGAACTACATCGGTGGCTAAGCAAATCGTTCCCCAGAGACCCAAAAACTTTTTTATTCTCCAGTTCCAAATATGATACCTGTATCATTATGATTATGGTTCATAATCCACCACATCACTGGTGACGTATTACTTGCCTTGTTCCTTGTTCGGGGAGGGGGGGGGGGGACAAAACAGACTATCAACGTATCTCACTTGCTATTCAAAGTTTGGAAAGGAGTCCTAAGAAAAAAAAACTTGAATCATAAGAAAAAACAATGCGATACCCTAGACTAATACGTTTAAGATAACACGTTGAAATCCCACTGAAGAGGGATAAAAAAAAATTGATCACTACGTTTGTGGCTGTTAAAGGGAAAGTCCACCCTAGAAGTTTCACTATTTCAATAAAAGGAGATAAATTTGAACAGCATTTTCAAAAAAATGAGCAAAATCGGTCTAAGAATAAAAAAATTACACTCATTTACATTTTCTAGTAAATTACTCTCGGCTCTGCAAATTGGCAACACTAATGGCATCATATGCGAGCAGGTCTCCATTCACTTTGTACATGAAATTTCACATTTTCTCAATTTTCTTGGAAGTTACACATTTTCTTATTCCATAGTCAAAGTGTGTTATGTAAAAAAGCAATTCTTCAGAATTCTTATGAATATACAGACCGATGGCCTACGAGACCAACAGCACACTGACAAAGAGCGACAGCCTCTCGGTCGACAACTTTGAGGGTTCGCTACAGACATCGAAGGCGTACTTGTGGGGGAGGGGGATTTTGCGACTGCAATTGCCCCAAAAACTCTCCAAAAGAAAAAGATATAGAGGGAATGGGAAACTGCAGTATCAATATAAAAAACAAACACTTTTAACATGAAAAGGCTGAAAATATTTACCCCCCCCCCCCAAAAAAAAAAAAAAAAAAAAAAATTAAATAAATAAATGGACTGCTCATATAGGAGGAAAGAGACGTCAGAACCTTCAAAATGTATGTCTCATTCCGACACAGACTAGATCGACATCGAAATAGACTGGATGGATCATTTCACACATCTCCCTGTTTTGTCGGTCTATAGTACGCTGTCGATCTCGTGAGCTGTGCGTCGTTGACCATCGGTCTCGAAGAACGGTCGGTCTCGTAGGTCGTCGATTCAGCGTGATGTCTCCCTGGGTTAAACTTGGTTGAATTATGCATTCGGGAACGTTTCGCTTTGATTTCGATGATTGCTAATGGTCCACCATCGTTATAATATGTCGAGTAAAAAAAAAAAGGGGGGGGGTATGAAGTACTGAATGTAATGATATCAAACTTTGCATTCTAAGTTGACGTTCAAGGCGGTTCATTAGATCACAAATTGAGAGAAGATTAGCAAAATCATTCGACAAGGGCTCACATAACTCGCTATTTTCAGATTCAGATTCAGATTCATTTATTTCATTCACCATAAAAAATACAGAAATATGACAAATAAACAAGAGATGCAAATGATAACATTAAACAATTACTAGGTAAGAGGTTAAAAGAACACATTTACATAAGAGACATTTTATGGGAATTGGGGTCAACAAAAAGAGCTATTAGCCTTATAAGTCGCTGGCCCCTAAATAGGAAAAATCAAAAGCAAATATATCTGATGCACAAAAGGTGGACAGAGAGAAAAAAGTACTTATACAAAGAACAAAAAATCAATCAAGATCATGCAAACTCACAAGGTGGGACTTAAAATGTTTTTTAAAATTCTTCAAAGAAGGGATGTTTCTTAAAGTGGTTGGGATATTATTCCAAACTATGGGACCTTTAAAATAAATTGTATTTTTTGAAACATTAGTTCTAATCTTGGGTAAATGAAAATTTGTGGCATTACGAGTGTTATATTCATGAAAGGTACTGTTGAGAGAAAATTTTATTTGATTCTCTCTCTCTCTCTCTCTTTCTCTCTCTCTCTCTCTCTCTCTCTCTCTCTCTCTCTCTCCCTCTCTTCGTTCTGACGGGCTGTTGGTCTGATAGGCCGCCGGTTTCATGAATTATTCCGACGATCTTCTTTTATTTTTTTTTCCTACGTATTTTTTTCTTCTGTTTTGTAGGTCTTGTGGGCTATCAGCTAACTAGGATGACCCTATAAGCCCATTAACAATTAGATGCCTGTTCATTATTGCTATTGTTATCATTAATTATTACTATCGATATAATTTCAATGTTTTATCATTAGTAGAGGTAGTAAATTATTAATATTTGCATTATTATTATCATCATCATCATCATCATCATCATTATGATTGTTATTATCCATCTCAAATCAAAGAACACCACAGGTACATGAGTGTAGTCTTAACACGTCATCAATTAAATAAAATTTCAAAACATCGGCAAAAATTCATTCGGTAGCTGCAAAGTGCATGAAGATCCAGTACTTTCCACCCAGAAGGAGTTCGATGGGATGAGAACAATGATAAAACCTACTCATGCAATTAGCACCCAATGTTATTCTTGTACATACTAAGTTTGCGTGATTACGTAAGAAAGGCATAATAATGTACGACTTGATAAAACTGTTACATAAACTTAAATAACAGGAATGACGTAATGAATATTAATGAACACTTCCTTTCAAATCGATTAGTTCCTAAACTGGTAAAGGAAACCTTAGTCAAGGTAGGCGTTACTTCTTCGATAGCCAATTAAAAATGCAACCAGTGTTTACTTATTTTCTTCTTGATTTATACATCATTTGGATCACCGGCGTAAATCCGTTTTGAGGAGTGGGGGGATGATCACCTTTTTTTTTTGCCGATTTTTTTCTGTGAAATCGCACTTAAGTATACACACACACACACCCATATTCACCCACGCAGACCCCCCATACACATATATTATTATTATTATTATTATTATTATTATTATTATTTTGCGAGCGAGCGAAAAGAATCCACTTTTATGGTTTTTAATAGTATTTCAAATAGAAATTCCACGATATGACCTTCATTTATGACATTTTTATTAAAAATTCACCAACTGATTAATTACAATATAATTTTTTCCTTAAAATGAGGGGGGAATATTTTTTTTTGTGTGTGTTTGCCTTTGTTTTGTTTTGTTTAGTTTTTTTGTTTTTATTTTGTTGTGTTTTTTTTTTTTTTTTTTTGGTGCTTATTTGGTGTGGTTTACTCTCTTCCTAATTTTCATTCAATTTCTTGCTATATGTATCTACATTTTAAGAATGAATTCTATATTCTAATTTCTCCAAGTGTGTTTTTTGAAATAAAGTAAAATGGTGCGTTTCCTTATAGCACACTTGCCAATCGATTTCTAAGCAGATAATTACACTTAAACATTTTTCGAAGTTCTTCCTTTCATTCCCCCTCTTTTTTATATTCATTTTTTTTGGGGGGGGGGGATACCTTTAATTGAATTACTATCCTTTGTTATTTGAGTATCAGTGAAGCAATCCTGAAGGTAAAAATGCACAGAAACATAACACTTTCTCATATCATTTGTATTTCTCAAAAGAATGTCCGAATATACAAAAATATACCTAGTTACCTACACGATTTATCGTGTTCAAAATTGTAATCAATATAATTTTTATATTGGTAGGTAAATATCCAGTAATCATACTCAAACAAGAAAATGTGTTGTGGGGGTATTTCACATATATATTTCTTTTTAAACTTGTATGAAACAGTAATTGGCTGCAAAGGGATATACAAGTATATTGAAAGTCTGTGAAAAACATCCAGTTGAAATTGATGAATAATCAGTGATGAATAATGCTTAAAAATATGATAATTTAAATTTTCATTAAAGTAGAAATAAACTTAAAGGCATTGGCTAACTCTGTGAGTAGCTGATTTAAAAAATTCTCAAACTAAGATGAAACATGTGTATGAGTACTTGTATTTTTATTCAAAAACCCTGAAACCAACCATAATTTGGAATGAAAAAGTGTAAGTTAGACGCAAACGGCGATTTTATTATCCTTCGTCTCACGAGACAATCACGAAGAGGACCACTTTGCTTGAATTTGAAAATGCCGTTATGTGCCTCCCGCCGCGTGATACGCCAATACACACAGTACGGTAAGGTGAGTCATACGCGCATGCGCACTTTTGATGTCTCTTCTATGCAACCGACCCTCGCATATTTCTCAAACATTGGTTCACATTTTTGATATTTAAAAATACTTCCTGTGGATATTGTACTTTGAAACTTTCAGACTGGTATTTTTACACTATAACCCTTATGTTTATCCCATTTTCAAGTAACAAAACAAGATTTTTTAAAAATCATAACAATTTTAACCAATGTCTTTAAGTTTGTAAACGGTTGAATAACAACCGCCCTGGCAACATCACCACCATTCCCGAACAGCCCCTCTTCCTATCTTCCCACCCCTATAAACAGGATAAAGGCGTATATTTCAATTTCCCTCTCTTTATCTGGAATACCTGTTATGTAACAATAAACAGTCTTCTAAGATTATTTCAAGGATAGAGTTTTCATAAACCATGTTTTCTTTGAGTTGCATACCATTTTTTCATTTTGATGCCGCCTACGAGTTAATTTTCTTTCAAAATTCATTTTACTTCTTGTCTGGTCAACTCTTTTTGCCTCATTTTATTGTGATTAAAATCATGCAAGTAAGAGGCGAACTGGAAATCAGGCCAAATACAATTAATGTTTGAAAATCATAATCAACTCGCATTGCTAGACAGCTGACGGCATTGCAATAGATTGTATTTGATAACAGAATTGCGCCATTACGTAATATAACGTAAACTTTTGTCGGCTTTGTTTGATACTAAATGCTTTCTCCAGTAGACAAACATCATTACCCAACGCCGAATTATATTATATAGCTTTATTTGTGACTATAGCCACCATATAAAGAAAGTAATTCTGAATTGTCGCGCGTGTTCTCTAGCTTTATCCTATCTTTGACATACAAGGCGATTGGAAAAAGTATGCAAGAAATGAAAACTGAACATAGATGTTCATGTGATTTAAGCATAAACAGCACCATTATTTCGCATTACCTCGCCATCCACATCCTCCTCCTCCTCCTCCTCATCTGGTTCTTTACCATCCTCGTCATCGCTACCAATACCAGCCTTTTTATCATCATTACATCATTAATCATTCTCGTCATCGTCATCATCATCGTCAAAACCACTCTTACCATTGCCATCACCATCATCCAAAATATCACGATCATTATCATCAACACGACCATGACTATTGGTGTCATCATCATCATCGCCATAACTATTATCATCACCATCGTCCAAAACATTATGATCATTATCATCAACACCACCATACCATCGACGTCATCATCGTCATCTATCAACATCATTACGCACTCCCATCACTCATCTCTTTCGTTCTTTGATGCTTAGTAACCATATTTTACAGTAACCTGTGAACCAACTACATTTATTTTCTGTAAGAAATCAAGTCTATAAATTCAATTCAACAACCCCCCCCCCCCAAAAAAAGTGTACATCTCCAACACCTACCAAAGTGCGATCTACGTTCATTCAAGAACGTCATGAAATGATTCTGTTATTTGGATTTCCTTTTCAATATTCTGTTTAGCTAATAAACAGTTTTTTTTTTAATTGTAACCTTCCAAATGATTAAAACTAATTTAGAGTTTGTAATTGATAAACCTATGCCTTTCTCATAGGTCCATCCCTGTCAGCTTAGCAAAAAAACAGAATTGGATAGTGATTATGTTGTCTTGTTATGCTTTGATGGTGAATAGACACCATCTCCCATCAGTTATGTCACATTTGTCAACCCTAGATTCGACAGAGGGGAAATGGGAAAAGCGTGGAAAAAAGTCTAGAAGTGGAGGGACAACTTTTTTACGGGGCACATCGACCTTGGCATCTCTCATGTAACCTCGATCAACCGACCTCGTTATCCCTATCACGAGCGAGAGACGCACCAACGACCCTACTACCCTCGTTACGTAATAGTTTCTTTACTTCTTTGGCCGCAGTCGAAGTGAGAGAGGACACATACCATTGAAGGGAACATTAGAAGTTACATAACATTGCGCAATGCGTGGCCAGCGGTCTGTGGATGGGGGACACAATCTTATGTAAGAGTGCAATCATCATCTGTAGAATCCAATAACCCAAGCTTTGTTTCTGTGAGACTTTCCACAGAAACTACAATTCTTTTGTCGAGGCATTCCATAAGCTACAGACATAATGTACAAACTTTATCCATCATTTGAAATACCATCACATCCATCTACACACGTGATCTATGCAAAGAATCATGAAAGTAAAACGAATCACATACATACAGAAAACATCTGGTACAGTGTTACAAAAAAAAAAAAAAAAGCAATTTTGTAGAAAGTCAAAATTTCAAGAGGAATTCATTTTAATCTACAAATCTTGTTTTGGTGGCGCCATGAGTGTTAAGAAAATAAATGATTTACAATGAACAATGTATTTAGAAGCGAATTCAGAGAACTACATGAATTTTTTATACAAAATGATCGAAAGTTACTCCTAATCCAAAGAGAATGGACAGATGGAACTGCATGTACATTTTTCGCTGACATACATTATATCATAAACATTATGCAAGAATATACAAACCCGTTCAGAAACTAGTACATATCTCAAGAAATCAACCCAAAATGGATACAATGGGGTAGGGGTGTGGTATAATAACACAGTTACCAGATAATTATACTGAAGCGAATCATTTGTGGAGTTATCGCTTCGATTTTAAATTTCGCGCGAATGTCCAATTGTAGTAGTACCAAATTTCTCATAACAAAATGGCTATCACAAAAAGGTAACATACACTCTCATTGTTAAAAGCGTGTCCAGGCTTTTAATTTTTTGTTGTTGTTGACTTCATAGATTCATCGAAATACTTTAGATGTATGGTCAAAACATCGAAATTTGAATGATAAAAAAATGATGCTGTTGACATTTTCTTGTTGTTGCATCTGCAACAAATCTTGGAGGATTTATTGATCTTAAACCGCTTTGAGGCATTAGCAATTTGCGGTAAACAATATACAAATTCATTGTCAGTTTTATCATTATTATTACATGCATTATAGTCTTTCTAAAAAAAAGGGGGGGGGGTGGTAGCTGGTAAGCCAAAGTGGAAGATTCAAATTTGGTAGGTATCATATACCTAACAAAATGTCAGAAATATATATTTCTTCATCATTATATTCAATTATCAAAATTTCTACAAATTGTGATTCATATACCTATTCAACAAAGCCTTCAAAAGTTCGATTCAACTTGCTTGAATCAGACTTTCGACTAAGTAAATACCAATGAAGTATTTTATGGATTTTTTTCGCAACAATTTTCTTTATCTTATTCCAATTACAAGGAATAAATGATATGGTTATGCAACCAATGGGACACACATGGAAGCCAAGCAAATGAATGTAAATACAAAATATTGCGATCCGTCTACGTTGTTTCTAACGTTCTAAGAACTTAAGACATTAGAAAATGAGTTAATAAAAAATAAATATATACAGAAATGCATAAGTCGAAATATGATGCAGTTCTTGAAGAACATCGTGGAATAAGGAAAGGATGAAACAATGCTATCATTCACAATGAAAACAATGATGATAATAATAACAGTAACATAGAAATTACTGAAAATTAACCTCATAATACCAATAAAATACCTCATTATTCTTCATGACTGAGATCGACAAAGCCATAAAGAATAAAAAAAACATGTTAATGATACATTTTGCTAAATAACGAGAACATTTAGCG
Organism: Echinometra lucunter; assembly: GCA_029962745.1. Taxonomy (NCBI): domain Eukaryota; kingdom Metazoa; phylum Echinodermata; class Echinoidea; order Camarodonta; family Echinometridae; genus Echinometra; species Echinometra lucunter. The sequence continues at coordinate 1,270,095 of CM057152.1, read as the reverse complement.
ATAATGTTTGCAGCAATATTACACAAGTCAAACAGTAAACTCTCTACAACTACATCTAGCTTATTTGTTTGTTTTTGTGCCAGTACTACAATACAAGAGAGCAAGTTAAGGCAAAGGTTTGAACTTCAATGTACTATTTACAACATAAAAGAAGCTTGACATGCCATTATCGATGTCGAACACATAGTGCAATTCACAAGTTCAAGCTATGGTAGCAGTACAAAATAAAACGCAATGCATATCACTGCATCAATTACACCACCGGAGTAATTTTTTTAAAGAGCAGGTTGATTTAAAAACAAAAGTAATGCAGCATTGGTAAGATGAACCGATGAAGAATGAATCAAATTTATTGTTCGCCTCCAGTGTTTGTAATATTCCCATTCGAGTGATGACTTCATCTTCCTTGAAGGGGAGGTTATTTACAAGAGGGGAAACAGTCATAATTATGCAGCAAAAAAGCACAAATATAATTTAACAAGAGATTCAACTGTTGTTGTTTGCGTAGAGCATAGATCGAAGTTTCGCCGTTTCTTCTTTGAGAGCTGTAACTTCAATTTTGAGGCGAATGTTTTCTTGTTCGAGCAGGGCGGCTCTGATGGCTATTTGGTCCTCCTTTGCTCGACGTGCATCTCGTGATCGCTTGGCAGCTTCGTTGTTTTTCCTCCTCCTCTCCCAGTAAGCAATGTCTTTCATGGTGTCGGGGAGGGTCATTCGCTTTTTCTTGTTTTTCGGTGGATTCACAGCGGCATGGGCGGCTTCCACAGCTCGCTTCTGGATAAAACTTAGTGAGTCCATGTTGCCTGTTTTCCCAGCCAACGAAGGGATTTTCAGGACTTCTCCAGCAAGCAGTGCAGAGTCTTCCCCGCCGCTGCTGCTGAAATGCTCAGCGGTGTTCGCCTCCGCGTCTGAGCCGGGTCCCGCAGACGACTCCTCCGAGGCATGCCTCTCCCGGAGGATCTTGTCTGCTTCTGTAGCTAGCGTCATTAGATGAGCATCAGTGGTCGACGAGGTAGTCTTCGCACCCACGGTTGTGGTAGTCGAGGAGGTAGATGAAGCACTCGATGATATGGAACCAGAGCCCGTCGAAGCAACGGACGACGTAGCCGAGGTAGTAGAAGAAGGTGAGGAATTTGGGATCATTGGTACGCCTGACACTAGGGGCAAGGAGGCGAAGGCAAGTGGCACAGCTCCCGGGACTGCTGTCAGAGCCACGGGAACAGAATAAGTCGCAAGAGAAGGTGCTCCTTGTGTAGATATTCCAGAGAGAATATCACGATTTGCAGTATAAAGTTTAAATGGCCGAGCAGATTTTCCTTTGGCTGTTTGAGGGAAGAGCGGCAGACCCGTGACTGGGCTTATCGGTTGTCCGTTCGAATCTACCACTATCTGCTGCTCATCCACGTTGCCTTCACTCTCTGAGGCTTGTTGCTTGAATGATTCCCACGCTTCGTGCCTGCGCTCTTGTCGTCTGCTCCACTTTGCCGCTCTGTTTCACATTCATCACTTGGGGGCGCACTATCATCTGCTCGCTCCTCCTCCACCACGCTGCCAGTGATGTTTTCCAAGTTTGCACCCCCTTCCACGTTCCCAGCATCGTCCTCCCCTCGCTCGCCCGTGCCTTCCCCAGTCGCCGACAGCTCATTCTCCACATCAGGCGGCTCCATTTTAATTTTCTTCATGCTCAAATCGAGGGTACCCTCATTGCTGAGCCTCTCGTCCAAGTCTTCCTCGCCATGGTAGACGGCGTAAGTGGGTACTCGCTCGATCTTGGTCGTATGGGCACATTTCCTCCTGGACGGCATGATGTTGCTGGCATGAGTTGTTATCAGGCGGCCAGGGTTAGATGAAATGAATAACCGTCACGCCCAGCTCCACAGGCCAAGCTATCCTCGCCCTGTAGTAGTGTCCCCGTGGTGTCCCTGCACAACAAGGAGAGAAACAAAATCATGCTTGGTCAGTCTGATAATGGAGTTGACCGAAAATTCAAAATCCTGCACACTTGAAAGGACCCTTCCAGCCTACTTGCATTTCCTATATAGACCCCACAATGCTTACCACAACAAGTCAGTTGCATATGAAGGAGTACAGTTTGGTACTGACTGATATAATGGTAGCAATTACAGTCATGTACGAGTAAACGACACTCATCTCGCATGAATAGTTATTATGATGGAGAAATATCAAACTAGCTCAAATTCATACAGCCCTCCAGTTAACCCGTTGACTACTGAATTCTTATATTCACATAGACAGAGGCTATCCGGTTCCAAAAGCCAAATGGTTAACAGAGTACAGATTTTATTATTATTCTATCCACCATTCACTGCAATCCACATAGAGTATATGATCAAGACGGGGTCCGCCCACTTGACCGAAGGCCCGCGAGGCCGACTTTTCTCGTATCGTATTTTCCTTCATCACAAAAAAATGCGCTATCGGTATATGAAATAATTACGTCTCCTTTAGCATGTTTAGTCCTCGTTGCCCCTTAATTATTATTAAACTTCCTTCTGGCACAGGAATTGGTCAGATCGGCGTGATATTATAGATTACAATTGGCTATTCTCGGTCTCGCGGGCCTTCGGTGAAGTTGGTTGTCACCGATAAAGACGGAATGTTCATGAAACGAGTCTTGTCTCTGCTCAAAATGCTCTGACAATACTTCCTGATAGTATATCAGTAAGAGACAATTCTCAGTTCACTTTGATAACCATACGGAACATTACTAGTTAGTCTAGTCTTTCCAATATTGTATTTTTATGAAAACGGAAATGTGTTATAGTTTGCCAGAATTAAGGCTAATTATTCACGCTTATCTTTTAGTTATTGATTTTCTTGTGTGAGAAAATCACACATAAAAAATAGAAAACAAAGTAAAGAATTCGTGCGAAGATATAAGAGAAAACGTGTATTGGTTACACATTATACTATAATTGCTTAAACTGATCATATAAAACCTATAATTGAATCTAAAATAACTGTTTCCCTATATAACGATGTAGATATTTTCAGCGAATAATAACTATGCAGTTTCATATATTTCGAATGGAGATAAATTATAGGCCTAGCATCAATGAAAGTGAAAACTTCAAATGTAAAAGCAGGTAATGATATATTGAAATATCGAATCAATTAGTCATTGGAACAAAAATGGAAAGCAAAATGCCGGCTTAAACGAAGATAAAACGGAATATCTTTTTATTTAACAATCTCACACTAGTACCTTAGATTTTTAATTATTCATGTCATCTTTAACTTATGAAATCTCACTATTATTATTAAACTTGTGTTTATATTACACTCAAAATGAACAGAATCTGTAAATATTTGGGACGTAATATACACTACTGGGCTTCCCGAAGGAATATACGGTACGCGATATTTTTATCTGCGGCACAGAGCATATGGCACTCTCCATAAGGCCGCACGCCTGTAAATAGATCCGTTCATTTTCAGAGATTCCTCCAATCCGTACCAAAGATGATGTCATTTTTGAAAAACATTCATTGTTTCATATGTGCATATAGAGGGATAATTACTGGTTTAGATCAGTCCCATGAGGAGAGCAGCAGTTGGTCCACAGCAGGTGGATTTTAAGGACTTACAACCACTGGAGCTTTGACCAAGTTTTTGTTAATCTGAGTTAAGCCCATGTGCTGAGAAAAAGAGCTTAAAACACCCATTAACATTTTCAGAAAATGAAGGATATTGTATGAACGTGTGAAGAGAAAAGTTTGAATTGTGCCATTACTAGCACCTATTTTCCATGATTTATCCCATTCACTTTTAACACAGGAGCCTAGACATGTTTACAGGCGTGCGACCATGACATCACAGAGGTACGATCCACAGAAATAGAAGACTTCTTCTATTTCTGTGGTACGATCATACACTTATTGCCTTCCGCAGAGCCTTCCGTATGTTCCGTATAGTATAGCGCCCTCTGTGCATTGCCATATTTTAGTGAACTCCAGTGTCGAAGACACTCTAGTTTGCAAACAACACATTAAAAAATCAACATAGCTTCACTAAAACCCACGCAACTTAAGCAGTCCCTGGCAAAGTCAGCCGCTATACAGGACCTATTGTAGTCTTACAGTCACGTGTTTCGATCACTTCCTACTGCTAAGGGTTTGTGCCTGCAAACTAAAGACGCCCAGCCAGCAACCTGGCAAAACTGAACTTTGGAAAAAGGATAACTATTTTATTCGTTCATTTCATCCTATCATGACCAAGTGGGATATGTTAATTACAGAGAGAGAGAGAGAGAGAGAGGAGTTTCCTCGGTTCTGGCATGGGAGGCATTGTATTAAAGTGAGCTCTGCATGTGACAATTATTATTAATATTCATCAGGGATTCAGGGAAGCCTCATTAGCAAACAGCATCTATGCTGCTTTTTACCGGAGGCAGCAATTGCCAACGTCCCAAATTTATAAGTGGATCGAGAGGGACATAAGGAAGACGAGAGGGACATAAAGAAGACGACGAGAGAAATAAGGAAGACATATTGTCCAGGGATGAAAGCACCTACATGTAGCAAGGATTGAACCCAGAACCTCTCGTATCACTCAAGAGCCTTCTCCAATACAACAGTGCTCCCAACATAATCCCCCCCCAAAAAAAAAAAAAAAAAAAAAAACACGCTGCATTAATCATAATTATTGTTATGCAGTAAAACTGCAATAACAGTAAACTTGGCACATTGACCAGGGTAAATCATAATGAGACGTGATTTATTTATGACTTCAGTCGACAGAGTCCGACCATTGATTCTAAAAATAGGCATTACTTTTCATTACCACATGTCCAAACGAGGATTACGATACACCTAAACAGTAAACAGTGGTATCTCCACAGACATGAAGATTAGCATAAAATGGAGCTCAAAAGCAGTGTGTGTTTACTGCGATTTTTAAATATTTTTTTGTTTGGTTTAAGAAATAGTCACTTATCACAAATCTAAGGTACTAGTATTCCAGGACCCCGACTTAATACAGGTGGCCCAGAAAGAATGCAACACCTGAGATTTCCAATGCCAACATCATTGGCACAATATCATTAGCTTTTAATTCTTGCAGGTAGCATTTTTTCCTAGAAAAATGACGCGGAAAAAATATAGGTAAGATGCTTTGATTCTGTGCAGCTCTCTTTGTAAGGCCATGTCATTTTCAAAATCTGCTTTTACAACCGCAGTGACATGTCATGCCTGCTCGAAGCAAGATGACTTTCCAGACAATCTCCGTTTATTTCTGTGTCTTCCTTTTCACAGCGAGAGCGTGCAGTCACACTTTTGTCAACAAAGTCACTGTAAGTATAAGAAGTGGCCATACACAAATCCTATCGCTGCTTCAAACATGCACGCTATACGGTTGTAAAAGTGGGCAATTTTTTTTTAATGACATTTGCCTATTAACTAGTAATACAGCAGTAAAATCAAAACCCCTTACCCATGCAAATTAATGATGATCTTAATGTCATTTTAATTTTCACAATAATTATGAAATACAATGAATAATCAAAATACAACCTATTAAGCTGAAACAAAAACAACATTAAAAAGCAATTAATGATACTGTGTTAATATGTTGTTGAAAATAGCAGATCTCTGGTGATGCTTTTCTAGACACCCTGTCTAGGATTGATCCCATTTCGGCTGGGCATCGCCAGGTCATGTTTACAAAAGATGTCCTCGTTATCAAATGAGGCGAGGAAAGTAACGTGACCTCACAATGAGTGACCTGAAAATCAAAGAGAGTACACCTCTTCGTTCCACGTGTAGACAGAGAAAAGACTACAATGTAGGCGTGTATCACCTTGCTTATTTGCTATCAGTGAGAGAAATGAAATGACATACTGAACCCCCCCCCCCCCCCCCCACCGCCAAACAAAATTAAGGGGTGAGAAGTCGGCGATTTTCATTACTGTGACTAACACAAAGTTTCAACTGGTATGATCAGGATATATCCACTGACAGAAAAAAAATGACATAGTGTACTAACCCTTCCCCACAAGATTTGTGTATCGGACCCCATCCACTTCGATTCTGTGTAAAATACGTGTATGATTATTTACGTCTGGAACCAAAAGACGTGACTCAGATTCCGGGCTCAGACTCGAACCTAAGTCCGATCAGAATCAGTTTGTAAGCAAGACAAAATTATATGTATAGCTAACTGCGGACGTTACCGCTAGACCAACTACATCTCCCTATTGCTCAAGGTGACTCGATAAAACAACAAAACAAAAAACACAAGAAAACAAAAACAAACAAAGAGGAGGTGAGAAGTGGACGACTTTCATAAAACTGCATGGCACAAAGTTTCAATTGATAGGGATAAATTCAGTTTAGAACATGGGTCTAATGAAACGTTAGTTCTCAAGATCAATCATTCTAATCATTCTGCAAATATACAATGATACACTACATGAATGAAGAGAATGTGATACCCCTTGGTTACATGGGCTAATATTATATAATCAACACTTTTTGCTATTCGGCTTATGATCATTCACCCAAAGTATGAACGATGTCCTCTTAATATCTCATCATCATTGCTATCGCAGTAAAAGATGCTTTTAATAAAACGCATGACAATGTCGTGTCTTACATGTACAGGTACTTGGTAACTGAAAAAAAAACCAAAAAAAAACAAAAAACGAGTATGGACTGTACATAAGCAGATCGTTTTGAATGAGCTTTTGATTGCAAATACCATTACCTGATATGAGAAAGGCGTTCTTCACATATTATAGAGCATAACTACGAAGGAACGGCCTTGTTTAGACATTTTTTTTCTCGAATAAAATGGAGGCACGGAAATACTTTGAGTTCAGTTTGAAAGAAATAAATTCCAGTTGAGTTATCCATAATCATGACAATAATGTATTAATAGGTGATTAATTATCATCAGATTTTTTTAATGAAGCCGCAAAACGTATTTTGTCGACCTAAAATGCTTTCTCTCATCAATGAAAAGTAAGTTTAATTATACAGAAAGCTATGAAACCAATTACCTACATTTCAGTTGACATAGGATTATGCACAAGTCCATGTTTTGAGATGATATAGGTTAAAATCTACTCCAAATTATTACGGGATGTCATAAATAGAAAATAATAAAATCAATATGCGGGTATACCCAACCGTCACCTCAAATCTTCATACCTAAGCATTATACCATTTATTATTCTCGTTATAATGTGCATATGCCTGCGTTTTAGTTGTTTTTTTTTGGGGGGGGATATCACATAGTCATGACCAAAAAAAAAAAAAAAAAAAAATGGGGGGGGGGGACATTTTTTAATGCATGTTGTGTATTCAGTATCGTAAAATCGTCCGCGAAAATCATATCTGCAAGCACTTAAGCTTCACGTGTTTAATATTGGTGCTGTATTTTGTTTTTAGTTTAATTTTGTTGCATTGTCTTTTTATGTAATTTAATTTTTTTTATCATACAGACGTGTCTTCAAAGGATGAATCAATCTTAAATATCTAAGGCATTTTTTAAATGAACTTGCCATGCTCTTGCACATGTGCAGGGCTGCGCCAATATTTTTTGGAGTGGGGGTGGGATCACACCCAAACAGGTGGGGGTCCAGGGGACGGGGGGACGGAGCCCCCTGAAGCACTTGGTTTTAGTTTTGCGAGCCTATGAGCAATTTAAATACCATTATAATTTTTATCTTTTTCATTAAGCCGAACTGGTGGGGGGGTGCAGACCCCCAGGCCACTGTCTTATTTTTTTTCAAATTATAATTTGATTCAGTTGAAGACACATGCATGCAAAGCGAAGTCCTTATGACAGACAAGGCTCAGAAGAACTGAAATAGTATTTAAGATACATTGTGTCCTAAGATATATGCCTATACATGGTCGTAAGTGCTGCCCCCCCCCCCCCGAAATTTGAAGACTTTCATTTTTACTGAAATTTACCGAAATTCCAAAGTGTGTACCAGATCCTTCAATTTCAAATGCAAATGAGTGCCCATGTGACCAGCTCTGACGCTTCGCTCCCTTGCTTAGGTGTTTCTTCAAACATTTTACGTTTTCTTTGCCCCCCCCCCCCCGCCCGAAAAAAAATTATGTGTACGACCCTGAGACTATACTTCAAGGAGGGATATAACTTTGAGGGGAATATTTGGTATTTTCAGTTGATAAATGAATGGTAT